>VUJU01000046.1:130932-185974 GCA_009835225.1 Aphis craccivora
ATTTAAGCAAGGATGTTTCGTATTTGAGGCAATAGTCCAACTTCAAGAATCACATTTTTCCAAAAGTCAAAGAAAAATTTCAAAATAGCTAAATTGTTTAATTACACGCATGTGTTTACTTTTACTCATTTCATCACACAACTATGAGATTAGCAAAAAATAAAAATAAAATTAAACTTATTTTTATTAGGTATATTGGAATTGAGCTATTGCTCTTATTGTTGAATAATAATCTTTTTTAAAATATTTTTTAGTGTTGAAGTATATTTACGAACTAATAAAATTAAATTTCTTTATCGTTAAACTAATTCTCTCGACATATTTATGAATTGATTCATAATATATAAATTAGTTTTCATCGATTTAAATAAACAATTAAACTAAATTATTATGTAACTTGTTATATTATATCAAATTATTAGATCCAATTCCTTATTTATTTAGTATTGTTTTGACAACTTAATTTTTATAATTACTTAGGAATGCGTTTAGCTTTGTTTATCTAATATAGGAAACATCTAACTATTATTTTTAATTATCAATAATTGATATAATAATATGTATAGAAATACATTATACCAGACTTCTATATACTCGTATATATTTACTATAAAAAAAAACCAGTTACGATATGGTTTTTTGTTTTTTATTATAAGGAATATTTAAAATATTAACAATGATTATAGTTTATTTTTATTTTTACAGTTTGAGAAGAGGTGCTGGTGTAAATACTCAAGACCAAACTGGCTTTACTGCATTGCACCATGCTTCATTAAACGCGTACAAGTAAGTGATTTATTTGATTAACTAATAATCGTAAGTGAAACTCAATATTATTAATATTATAAAAATACGATTTACTATGTTTTGAAGCATAGAAATTAATAATGCAAAAATAACATGATAATAAAAAACAGAAAAATTAAGTATTGCAACTAAATAGGTTCATATTTAAATTTAAAAAGGGTTTATAAGTTGTGTTCTATTGTCAGGGAAATCGTTCAACTTCTCTTATGTAACGAAGCATCAACAAATGTAGTTGATCATAAAGGCGCTGCTCCACTACACTACGCTGCATGGAGAGGCAATGTTGACATAGTCCGCCTGTTGCTCTGCCACGGGCCGTCAATACCTAATGTCAATCATATGGTAATTTTCAAATAATATATTTATTGGAAACATGAACACCCACAGACTTAATATCCACAACAAAAAATTGGGATTTATAGTTTTTTTTTTTTTTAAAAAAAAAAAAAGCATAGTAATTATTATATCACAATTTACTGTCATTATGGGATCAAATTTTTTTTTAGTTACTTTTTATAAAATGATATTTATTTTGAGTAATGTCCAATTCGATGTTTTACCAGAATAAGTTACGATTTCAACGTCTTTGATATCTATTTTTGAGTCCATTTTTTTAAAACGAATTTTTAATTTTAAATATCTAGTACTTTAAAGAAAAAATTATTTTAATGGGATCAATGAACATTTAACAAAGTCGCAGTGGCATACCCTGTAAATCCCGTGTTCACGCTTATGATCGTAAATATTATTTGACGAGACTTAAGTGTATTTTTTTTAAATAATATGTTAAGACAAAAAATCGAGAAACTCCGTTACATTGTGCTGCCGAACACGGTCATTCAGGTGTGGTTGTACTACTCCTAGAACATGGTGCTGATCCTACTATAAGAAACCACAAACACGAAACTCCTTTAGACTTATGCGCACAATATGGAAGGTAGGAATTATTTATAAATATATATGTTATTAATTTAGTACGAAGTAAAAATAATTAACCCTATAATGGAAGTATATATTAATTGCATTTAGGTCTATTATTTATTTACATATATAACTTATACTTATGTGTAAATGTAATGTTTCTATCTATAACTAATTTTTTATTTATGTAATTTATTGTGAACAGACTAGAGACAGTAGAACTAATTATAACTAAACGACCAGAACTGATAAGATCGTACAATTCTCGTGCTGCAGGTATAATGTTTGCTCACACTCCCTTACATTTAGCAAGCCGAAATGGCCACAAGTAAGGTTTTTGATTTATTAATATTAATTTGAATATACTAAAAACAATATATGTAAAAATGCAATTAGGACTGTAGTAGAGCTACTACTATCGGCTGGAATGGATGTCAACGTTCGTACCGGTAGTGGCACTGCACTTCACGAAGCTGCTCAATGTGGCAAGACTGAAGTAGCAAGAACACTACTAGATCACGGAATTAATACTCATATACGAGACATCCATAGACGTACAGTAGAAGATCTTTTAAAACAATTTCCGCCCAAAGCTGGTCCTGCTGTAGAAATAGCAGCCATGCTACAAAGTATGCAAAAATTTAACTTTCTTAATGTTATGTAATTTTATCTCTTTAAAATTTGTATTTTTCCTCAAGACCACCAGTTTAATAATAACAATGAAAGTGATATGGAAACCGAAAGGAGGAGTGAAAATGGTGATTTGGTACCCATACCTCTATTAAGTAGTCCATATGAAAATATGTTATCACCTAGTCCTTCTCCCACTCGCTGGGAAAAACACAAAAATCGTCGTGTATCGGAATCTTCGGCGTAAGTTCAGTATTAATGTGTTTTAAATGTTTAGTTTCTTAAATTATTAAATTTGTAGGGTTTCCGATGGAAATTACCATTCTGGCCGTTGGTACAAAAATGAGCCTACTCCACTTTCTAGGTCCTTAATAGAATCTAGTTTTCTTTCGGGTCCTGAACTAGATACTGTAAGTATAAGTTCTTCAACAACTTCTAGTGGCCATAGACCTGTATCTTCTTCAATATATTTACCAATGGCTCCATTGAATCCGAGCGCACCTAATATTTCTGTAAGTTATTTTTCATTCTATTCAAGTCCTGTGTGTTATCAGTAGTGAATATTTTTTTAGCCTGTAGCATCTAAAAGACTTACACCTGCAGCTGATTCCCCATCTCGAGTGTCCGCAAATAGCAGTAGCGGACCTTATGAATATTTATACTATGCCACTTCTGGTTCACCTTTGTCTGATCAAAGTCGTCGGGGAGAAGTACTACGCAGAGAGAAGTCAGCTGATCAATATGTTGAAATGAAACTACGACCAACTTCAGGCGAAGAGCCTGTAGCATTAACTTCGATTTACCAAAATGTTCCAATTCGTACAACCAACCCTCGACGAAAGCTAAAACGTCACGATAAAGATCCAGGTGCAATATTGTCACGAGGTGGTTTACAATTCAAACGTGTTGAGCTAGAACCTGCTACAACTAACCAGGTCATTGTATCCGACCATAATGGTTTTATTACTACTACTATTTCATCATCCAGGGAAAGTTTACTAGATGGCGACGACACTCCTTCGGCTGACTGGCCTTTAAGTCCTACACATTATCGTCAACCTCCTACCCCTGATCATCCACCGCCTTCGCCATTGCAAGCTGAACGTAGCATACACGCTAGAATACGACCATTAAGCCAAGTAACTTACATTTTCATTTATTAAAAGTAAAATAAGAAATAATTAAATAATAAAGAAAAAACTTTGGGTATTTTAGATTTATAGTAATCTAAAAAGAAAATCAAAAGATATGGAAACAGAAATCGAAGAAGATTTATTAGTGATTACTTGGGTGCCTGAGCCTCATGCACTATTGACTGATAAAAGTGTGTCTACATCTGAAGAAACTGCCGTTGAAGAATTCGTAGGGGACGCAACTTTTGCAGGTTGGGTGACTGAAAAATAATTTAATATTAATTTTTTTTCAAATAAATAATTTTAAACAGGATTACTACGGGGATCAATCAACAGTAATAGAGCCGAAAGACCGAAAACTTTACGTAAATTACGTACAGTATATGACCCTCCAGTTATAGCTCAATCACCTGGTTCTGCAGAAGATCAATCAAAAAGTTCTAGTACCATGTTGAGCCCGTTCGACGAACAAGAGGAATGGGCTAAGATATCTGATCTGATAACAAATCTAGGAAGTGGAAACGCTAAAGAATCTATGTGTAACGAGCTTGAAAAAGAATTCCAAGCCAGATTAGGTAGTTTCCTTGCCTTTTTTTATTATTCAATTTTATTTTAACATACGGAATATTGTTTTAGGATTAAATAGATCAGATAGTAAAGAAAAATCGCGAATAAGTTGCAATGATAGTCCATTAACAGTTGAATCATGGCTGTACGGATTAGGTTTCCAAGATTTTGTTAAAGCATTCATTGAATTTGGCTACGACAATTTGGACTTCATTGTAAGTACCTATTTTATAGATAAATATTAAAATTAAAAATGCATTTAATATTTGATAGTTTAAAAATTTGAAATTATAGGTATTTAGTTTTATTAATCAAAATGTCAGTCCATAGGTTTTATTAAATATCTAGTATATATAGTATATACTTATAAATTTGTCTTAGAAATAATTCTATTTAAAATATTTATATATTAAATTATATTTGTAGTGTGGCGTATTAGTAGAATCAGATTTAAAAGACATGGGTATTGAAAATGAAACGGATCGAACAAAGATTTTAGATTCTGTTAACGATTTACCATGCTTAGTAAAAGAATTCTGGTCAAAACGCTATACCAAAGATACTCCTAACGCAAAAAGCAAATCCATTGCCGATCTAGATCAAGTTGACGATGAAGAAGACGCTAAACAAATGGAAGATTGGTTGACTAGCATTGGGTTGACTTGTTACATAGATACCTTCCGCAAACACTTATACACGGATCTTGACCGAATAGCGAGGATTTGGGAAGTGGAACTCACAGCGGTGCTAGAAATCAACAAACCCGGCCATAGAAGAAGAATACTGTCGTCTGTCGATAACAGTAAGTCTCAGTTACTTCAAGCTGTTTCTGTCGGTGATGGTTTAAACGATATTGGAAATGATCTCAGGCAATTGGTAAGTTTCCATAAACTTGATAGTTGTAATTTGAATTGTATTTAATTGTGATATTAGGTACCTATATTGCTATATGCATTTCCTGATATTTTGATAAATGTATAATATATTGTAGACAAACAATATTCAGTCACTCAAGGAAAAAGTTGGTTCAAAACACTCAGTTCACGTAGCATCCGGCACTGCTACGCTCCGGCATAACCCTAAAAAATCTAGACATGCTCCTCTTCCACCACCATTACAAAACTTTTCCAATCGTAACAACAACGACCTAATAATTAGAGGACCTTCAGAACTACTTTTTGGCGTTCCTTCTACGCTGATCACACAGTGGAGACACCAACCAGCTGCGCTGGTTACTGGAAATGTCAAATATATTGCGTCAGTAAGTCTCGAATAAAATACAAACTAAACAGTTTAAACATATTTATAAGAACAGAGAAAAATAACGTGGTTTGTATATTATATATTCTAGTATTTGGGTTCTACTGAGGTTAAAGAACCAAGAGGTACAGAGTCGACTAAACAGTCCATTCAAAAACTTAAACACGCTGTGGCCAATGGCGCTCAACGGACGTTGCCAGAAGTGGCGCTAGTAATATCATACCGAGGTGTTCGGTTTATGGACCCCATGTCAGGTAGTTTAGTGTGCGAGCACGAGATTCGTAACATAGATTGTGCATGTCAAGACGCAGATGATTTAAATCATTTTGCGTACATCACAAAAGATCATCACACCAGCTCACACTACAGTCATGTGTTCAGCGTGTCTTCTATGGTGAGGCGATTTTTAATCATCAAATTTATAACCAAATCCATACAGTGTATGGTTATGTAAAATTGATTATCTGTTCATTACTATAGGATCAAGCCACCGAGATTATCTTGACGCTAGGCCAAGCATTTGAAGTTGCTTATCAAATGGCTCTCAAAGGTCAGACCAGCGGAGGCAATCGGAACGGCAATAACGGTCACACAAGATCGCACTCGGCCAACCACATGTTGCCGAACATGATCACCGGTACTCGAGACGGCCGAAGCAGTTCCCATCAGCACGCTAGATCACATTCCGTGAACGAGATCAAAGTAAATGGTATTCAAAAAGGCGAGTCGAACGAAAAGTCTTAATATTACTCGTAAACATATAATATATATATTTAGAAATTTCAGCATAACATTATTGAGTTCAAACAGTTACCAAATATTTTCATATTTTCAAATACGTTCGTTTATATATAAATATATATACATTATGTGCGTAGCATAAATAACGCAATTTTTTCTTTCAAAACGCTCAATATTAAAACAACATTACATGCTTGATATATTATAACTCTTTTTATAAGAAAATTTAATCTAGCGAACAATTTTTTTTTAAATATTTATTATTTTTCTTTAACGTAAACAAGTTTTAAAAAATAAGTTTTGTTGTTTATAATATCAGATTTTATGATATTTATTTATCTCGTATTCTCTCGTAGATCGTTAGAAAATATTAGCCTAATATTTCTTATTTATAATTAATTCATATTTTATTAATAATCTTAACTTCAAGGTTCACTAACTTAATATTATTAGATAGGTGCTAAGATCATATACTGTTTAAGGCAGGCGTTCCTATTTGAATTAATGATACAATGCATCAACCATAAAAAAAAAAATCGAGGCCAAATTTGTTTTTACACCCAATTTTTTGTGATATTTATAAAGTCTTTTTATATGATTTGTATTATTATTTATTTATTATTTGTATATATGACCAATGTTATCTCAATTTTTTATTGTAATTTATTTTTAAGTGAGGTTTTGAACACCAACCAATCTTCATTACTTACCCACGTTTTAGATTACTGTAATTTAACATATCCTCGTGTGTGAAAACACGTATTCAAATCTCTAAACATCCGTTTTTTGGGCCACCATCACCTATACATAGCATTTGAGTTGTTGAACGTTGTTTGTTTGTTTGTTTGTTCGCTTTTTAATGTATTTTATAGTAGAGAAATATTTATTAGATAATATATAGTATAATATTTACTATTAGTCGATTCTGGAATAGAACACGTTAATATTATAGTAATATATAACTATTATTATTATTATTATTATGTACATGAGACCGTTGCTTATATTTTTAACATGTACGTTAATCCATGTCACTGAAATTAATTTTGTTAACCGGTTGTGAACATGTGTGCCATTCTACAATCATTGTTGTGAAGTTTAACCCCAAAGATTAAAAAAAAACCAAATATACTTACATGTTGTACGTTAACCCGATGCCTATTTTATTTTCATCTCCATTATCCATTATTATCTTTAAAATTCCATTTTTATCATGTGCGTGTAGAATGTAGATGTTAGAATACTGATGTGCATCAAACACAAATGGTCAATGATGGTTTACTACGAGACCAACTGTACAACTCGCACGCAAGTATCTTACACTTTATCTCTACATCTTTACGGTTTTTTTATAAAAAACTTTTCTATAAGAAATCCTTGAAAAAATATCATCGTCAGACTTTTACAATATACTAGTATAGTCTACCAAACTAATAATATTTGATATATCTCCCGCCAGGTCTCAGCCTCCAGATAATGTAGACGGAATATCAAGGTAAGTATCGTTTAATGCATGCTATTTTGTATGCATATTGTGTTACTTTGTAACTTTCATATCATCGGAGAAATGGAAAACTCTTTTAAAATGTTTATCCGGCTACAAGTTGCAACGCAAACTTCTCATGTATCATGAATATCACATATTTTTAAAATATATTCCGCTGGGTTTTTTTATGTCGCTTTAGTAATCATTTTATGTTCGTAATACTATATTATATGTAAAATTACGCCAACTTTAATAATAACCATTTATTTGTTTATTCGGTCGAAAAACTTGACAAGTTTTTAAGTCGGCTTGATACGTCCAACGTTGCGTATTGACATATTGTATAGTTAATTTTTATCAGTTCCATTATTATTAAGACGAAAGTTTTAAATAGCAGCTCCACTCTTTGGAATACAACAAAATTGATATTTAAATATTTCATAAGCATACATGCACTAGCCTATGGTAGGTACTCAAAGAATCCTAAAATTATTAATTCGCCTTCGGATTTATTCGTATTTATTTTGGCAATTTTTGGAGGAAAAATTTTAAGTTGATTTTTGGAATTTGTAAGTTCATCAATTGAAGTTATATCTAAGATTAACGGAGGTAGCTAACTTCACACTAACGCCGACCGTCAATTTGTGCATATTGCACAGGAATCATCAAAAGTTGTAAAGCTTAATTCGTAAGCTATTGAAAATTGATTGTCAGGAAAATGTGTGATGAATGGGTGGATTAGGTTGCCAGTGTGAAGTTAGCTTAATTTTTTGTCTGATGCAATTTGGCTTAATTTTACTTACGTGAACGCAAGACGCCTAATGTGCGTGTACAAAAAAAAAACCATAACTGCTATCAAGTTATATGAATATAGCTACGAAAAATGATGCAGCTTGGAGAGGACATCAAAAATGTTTAATTCAACTCTACCTATACATAACTTACAATAGTATGCACTCGATGACCATCATAATTTAGTACTATAGTATATTTTATTCTATGTATCGCATTCGTATAATTATTATCATGTATTATTCAAAATGGCGTGATTTTATGTTCTGTCGTTGAATGGACGTTACGTGAATTTGCATAATTATTGCGGAAACAGCTACACCCGATGAGAAACGACTGGCAGGAGAGCATTATACAGTGGTGAGGAAAAAACACAAAATTAACAAACGCCTTTACATATATTATTTGTATATGCGATTTTGTAGTCTGTTGCAGTTTTTTTTTTTATATATAATATCTTCCATTTGCATCGTCGACTCGTAGTAGAAATAATAAACATGTATATTATCCACAACTCCCCCAGGGCTCAGACGACTCGTCTCCGGGAGTAAAAAAAACCGAATCTAACCGAAAAATCTACATATTATACGCGTGTTATTGTATTATGTATAAATATATGCGATCATCGCCGTCGTCGTTATTTACATTATCAGCTATTAAACCATGGTCGTAGAAGATCTAGAATTCTTTTATTTTTCAACACAACTTTCAAAGTAAGAGGGCTCAGGGCAACCATGTAAAATAATTTATAATTTACAGCATTGAAAATCCCGAGATCGAAATCATCGTAAGTAATACGTTTAGGTATTTAAGCATTAGGCATACCTACTGACATATATTATTTCCATGTATGTAATAGTAATACACCTTCATGATTGTAAAATATATTGTATATTCGAATAATTTATTAATAAATTAATTGGTGTATTTTTCTACATTAGTTTAGAAATGAATAATATTCAAAGAACAATAATGATCTTCGACGTATGACGAAAGGTAAGCACCGACTAGAATTTATATTATTTATGTAGGTACCTATGGTATTTTTAAGAGCTAGAATATCGTAATAATACCAATTCATACGACATATATTTTTCTATTTATACAATTGTTTTATCTAAATTTTGAGTTTTTAAATTTTAATTAACACCATATTTTCAAATAATAAGAAAACATTTTTATAGAATTAAAAAAAAAGATATCCCATGACGACATTAACTTTTTTTTTTAATCAGTTCCACTATTTTTTCAAGCGAGCAATTTTTTACTGTAGGTAAAAAGTGTCCTAAACTAGACTAAATATTATATTTTATAAAAACTTTTATTAAGGACTTTTAATTGTTAGTACCTACATACATGTTCATAACTTAAGAAACTATTTGTTCAACATTTGATTTAAATGTTTTAAAGTTTTCATAGAATTAACCTGCTTAACAAGTTAATGGAAAAACATAGTTCTAAATTGAAAAAATAAATAAGTTTATATCGTAATGAGTCACTCCTTAATGGTTGAAACATAAATTTAAGTAATTGAAAACGTTAACATGCGATAAACTTTTAAAAACAATAATTTGAATAACTGCATTAGTAAATGATTTTTTCATACGAAAACGATTTTGTTTAGAAAGACGAATTTTAATGAAAATTGTTGGTATATCTTAACAGTAGATATTCTATACTGTGACCTATTATAGCGATTTACGGAAAAGCACAATATCGTAAGTACCACTAAGAGCATGTGAGCAATACGTTCGCAGTTCAAAAAACAATATTTTGAATTTTATTGTTTCGTCAAAATGTACCTATCTCACGTTTCATATTGCACATTGTATAGGTGTACTTTAATTATTAAAAAAAAAAAAAACGATATGTAGAGGGTGTGACTCTATGCCTATAACTCCACCACTGCAGTCTCGTAGGTTAGTCAACCAATCTTTATATGTACTTATATATATTAAACATTTTACGTACAGTAAGAATAAAAAATAATAGGGGAGGCAAAGCTCCACTGGCTTGCAGGCGTACGCGCGTACGTAATAACGCGCGAATCACGGACTCGAATGTACCCATCCATGCTGCTATAACATAAATATAAAATATAAATATAATGGATGACGCGTCTTTGTGCCTCGTCAGCGTCGCGTGTACAGATAAAATGTATGTTTTTTCGCATTTTATTATTTTTGCTCGTGTACCCGAAACGCGCTGGTATTTTCATCGCATAGACATGCGGCCATTAGGGAAATGGAAACCAAAGGAAGAGGAAAAAGAAACCGCGACAACGGTGTATAGGTCTACCAACTCCCCCCCCCCCACTAACCACGACTACTACGGCCTGCTGCGTATTTTTATTATCATTATTATTATTATTATTATTATTTTTTTTTTTTGATTAAAAGCGTTTTGAAAACGAAAAATCCTCTCGTGTGTGTAGTACAAAGTAAGTGCGTCGACGAAAAAAAATAATACGAACCGTATACGTATAGACGAATGGCGCCGCCCACGCGAGTTGGTTTAATATAATGCGTACCGTTCCAACATGTTATAATATAATGTGAACTGCAGTATAAATTATACAGAAAATTAAGGAGACCGTAAAGAACGTATACAGGAACTTTATATTCGCGCAAAATATGTATTAATATTATACTTTTTTTCGCGTAACCGACGATACTTCCGAGATAATTAAAATATTATAATTGAGGTACAGACGATTGCGCCTATCAGTAAGTTATAGGTTTATGAACTCTGTTACGATACAGTCATCTACCATAATAATTGTTTCTCGTGAGTTCCTGATTTATGTACCTTTATATTATAACCGATATGAAGTGAATATTTGAAGTAAAAATTAATTGTCGCCTATATATTATAGACGATTGATTCATGTAGTAGCTTTAAGATCAATACAAGTCGAATTCAGTATAATCACTATAATCACTGATTGAGGACGTTATCTAGAAATTTTTGAACACTTAAGAACTATCAATTTACGTCATAGTTTACTAAATTATTATACAAAATAAAACTAAAATTAAAACTCCCATATTGAAACGAACTTTCATTTCACGATTATTTTTGGGAACCATGACCTTCTATGTTAATCATGAGTTAATTCTATTCAATGAATTCCTCCGTAATACGATTTTTTTTTTATTCCCTGTAAGTCTTCTTTGTAATATGGAAGTTGCACTGTAATTGTATGCATTTAATTTTGATCACGCGGCGTCATAAATAGGCAAGAAAACGTACAGTACAGTTATCGATTCATTTTTTCGCTGATATTAAATTTACGAGTAGAACAGTGAAACTATTGTCTAGTGACAATAAAAAAAAATTACTTTTATAGAGGAATTCGTTAAATAAATTTAAAAATTAAAAAAATTAATAAATTAAATTATAATACGGATTAGTTCTTATAAATATTTTGTTTAACAGAATATTAAGTTAAATGTAAGTTTTTTACATGGATGTTTTGCTGTTTATAAATGTATTTAATACGTATAGACACTATATATGTGCGGCATACATACACAGCTGTCATTGGTCCGCTCTTCCGAACCGGTCACCGCATTTAATATCTCACGGCCATGCGGTAGGTACTGCGTAACAGTGAGTATACCTATCCAAGCATTTAAAAAAATATATCGATCGATATTATTCAAATATAACATTATAATACCGTAAAGTGACTGAAAAATATGAAATATACGAGCGAATATAGTATTATACATTTATATAGCGATCAAACCGTTAAAATTTTAGTATAGGGGACAAATGAGGTATTATTATAGGTATGTATATATTATTACCAAATATTTTGCATTTGTTTAAATAATGTACAATGTTCATAATAATATAATGATTTTTTAACAAATGATAATATTCTTTAGTATTATTATCGCTGTAAAACAGTTTTCTATTTTATCTGTAACGATAAGTTTAAAATAAATAAATCGATCTTGAAACAGTTATTTTTTATGGATTTTCCAAGAACTGTTATAACTTTTAATGATTTGTGTACTTACAATATATATATTTTTTTTTCGTTTACAACGTTGTTATAGTTCTACGAGCTGTACTGTTTTTATTCTTACCCGAGTAGCGAATTTATTGTCTATTGACGACTACCGTTTAAACAGTCGGACTGGTATTTAAAAACAATTATAATTGTATACATATATATATATATATATATATATATATTAAGATGTACCTTATCTGAAACGATAAATTATTGTTTATTTTGTTACAAAATAATACAACAGGCTGTGTTTACAATAATAATAGGTCGTTTTGTTCGCGGAAAAACTGATTGACTCCAATAGCCAACAAAATACTGCACAGTCAGCAACAATATTGATAATATTGCAGTAATATCAATCACGAAGAGAAAATTTAATGTTATGAATTTACTTGTATGTTTTGCGTCATCGGATTAAGTCGATGTTTTCGATGAAACTTTACGGATTTTTGAATTTATAAAGTGACAGTGAGCATACAAAAACAGTATCAAAATACATTTTAGCGTACAAATTTTACACAAAATGAAAAATTATACTGTTAAAATTTAGTATGATAATAATATTGTTAAATACTACATATTATGTATATAGAAATATCTAATTTAGAATATTAATGTATATAACATAATGTATGTAGGCATGGAGTATACAATATTGGGTAGGAATAGGCTTACTTATAAAAGTTTGACTAGTTCCCGTTACAAACTTCCTAACTGATTCCTACCTTCCTGGGATCTTATATTATTTTGATCCAATATAATAGAAGTTTTTAAAGAAATATCTGATGCAGAGCACATTTTTAACCACCCCAATAACACAATACGCAGCCCTCATATAGGGGCTGTCTGTGACCAGAATGTGTTAGTCACTATAGTGTGCTAATACTGTATCGCCTGTAGGTAGCACAAGTATATTTTGCAATGTATTAATGTATTATATTTATATCGCAGCTACACGATAACTTATACTCTATGAAATCAGCATACATAAGCATAATTCTGTCATAATCACAGTTATCTAGCTTCCGCTGTTTCGAGTCTCATAATATAATAAATAAAGAAAAACATTTTTTGGACACATTATTGTCTTTGTCTCTGATTTCCCACAGTAATTTAACAAACCTAAACATTCTAAACTAAGCAAAATAACATAAATCAGCTGCCACTTTCTATACATAATATTAATGTAATTTATGTATATCGTTAAGAGACGCAACAAATTTTATAAAGCTTCAATAAAAAATCATGATAAATCGATCATTTTTTATTGAAATAAAAATAAAAATGCACTTATGTACATGTGTTAAATGAGTTTTTGGCAGATATTTACTGAAGCAGACTGCAAACTGATAAAAAAGTATACTAACATATATCATCGCTTTATTTTACAACGGTAATAATTGCAGGAGTTGATAGTGATCTTTTGATTTTTAGTAATATCATTGATTTTATTATAAAATCAATGGTTATAGTAAAAATATAAGCATTTATGTTTTGCTTATACAGTATATACACCCTTAAATTGTCTTTAAAATTAGTATTTATAAAAAATAGCCCGTGGGCTGAAAATAAATAATTAATATAACTTAACTACTAAAAACCAAAAAAGAATGAGATGTCATCAGTGGATTGTTTTTCCTATCAAACATTCTTCTATTATTCAATATGAAGAAATTGTATTTTTTCTTGATAATATTTTTGTTAGTATCGTAATTACCATAAGAGCAGAAGTAGTAATGTTAGCAAGTTATTTCCAATACTGCCTCAAACACATACGGAGAGACCGCACTCGGATTTATCACACACAAAAATATTGCGTGTTTATAAAAATAATAAGTTTCCAACATTTTCTTTTTTTAATGAACAACTTTTGTATAGATTTTTAATTTCAAATTAAGATTAAAAAAAAAGAAGTGGGTAAATGGGTACCGCTCTGCTATACATTATGGGCCGTGATATTTGCAAATATTCATGGTTTTGACAAATTTTTGTTAATATTTGAATTTCAAATGCTAATAAAAAAAAATTGTGCCTATGTATTCTTATAATTTTTTAATCACTATAAGAATAACTTATGAGGAACTTTGTATTAAATTTTCAAGTATTTTGATTGGGCCAAAAAAATTTTATCGACACTTAAAAAAACAATTTTCAGAAAAATTGAAAATTTCAGTCGTCTATAAATAACTCAAAAAAAATGTTTGAAAATTTAACTGTATATAGATAAAACTGACATAAACATTTGGCGAATATTTTAAGTATTTACAGTGATTAGTTTTTGAATTACAACCATATAAAAAAATCGATTTGGTCGAAAACTGGTTTTGCTTAAAAATTCCTGTTTTTCCTTAATTTTTTTTTCTTTTGGTTTTTCCCGGCGCTTTTGAAAACTATTGGGACTTCAAAACTCCCAATGCACCAACTAGATTCATTTTGTCATCGGAAACCACCCCCAAAGTTTGAAATTGAAACATTATTTCGACACGTTATCGTGTACACAGACACAAAAAAAAACACACAACATTGTAAAATCAATACATTCATCGCTCCACTCAGAATCTAAAACAAAAATAATTATTAAAACATCACACAAATATTATAAATAGTGTATCAGCTTATAAGCTTATAAACTTCGAAGTAAACTGTTCTGGAAATAAATAAACCTAAGTGATTGTGATGACTCGTTACCGAATATTTGACCTCTCAATAGTTTTGCAATATCAAAAATAATAAAAAGTATTTCCAACGAGATTGCATTTTTGCCGGCAAATTTCTATATACCTATATAATATTAAAACTATATTATATATCACCATGTCGGTTTAACGTATAAAAATTCTAATATATATATATACGTTTTGCAAAAGATTGTTCCCGATTTCTCGGATGGACAATTACTACGTCATACATTGGTTATTGCAACTCCGTAGAAATCATCGTTCTCTCTTTAAGGTATATCTAGAAAGATATTTTTTCTTTATAATCTCTGGAAATAAAAAACCTTATCTAAAAAATAAATAATAATAAGTAATGAGTATAACGTTATTACGCTTATTTCTTTGCCGTTTATTTCCGATCGGTTTTCTCATCTTTTCTATAATATATATAATAATAATAATAATAATATATGTGCGGGAGCGAATTTTTATATGTATATATATATATATGTATGAGAGTTTTTTTTTCATCATTTTGTATTTTTATTTTTTAAATCCAGCTCGCGCACAACAACTGGGATCCGTTCCAGCGTAAAGATTTATTTTCAGGGGTTGCACGGTCGGCTGGGCAATCGCGGCCGATGGCTAGATACACACGACGATTGGAAATCGAAAAAAAAATACGAGATGGTTAAGGGACGCCGAGGAGAGGGTTCGCCTTTGGCATATAAGATGACGATGATGGAAAAGCCAGAGATTTATATATATATAATTTTTTTTTCCATTCTTTCACCTTGGATAAGCGAACGTTTTTTGAATGGCAATTCCACAAGAACGATGACTCGAGAATAAATATTATATATATAAAAAGAACAAGACGTCAGTGAACTGATAAAAAATATAAAATTAATCTCGGTGCTGAAAAAAATAAAATAAAAATGTGAATTTGGTAAAACTTTCTTTATTTTATTTCAGCTTAAAATTTAATAGATATATATTCGTATATAATATATATATATATAGGTATTGTATTATACTCTTTCCCAAACTAAAGTGGAGACCACATTTTGTAAGTATTTGAACGATTTATAAAAAGTACCTTAAAGTATATTGTTATAATAATAATATCATGATATGGTTTTCAATTTCAGAATCTAGAAATAAAGTTTATTTTAAATTGTAATCCTTCTTATGAATGCTTGAACAAACCAATATAAAATTAATACGAAATGTGTTAACAAACAAAATTACTTTAAAAAAAAAAGTATATTTCAATATGTATCCATACAATAGGTGCTTCTTAACAAAGTTAACTATGCGTAATTTACTTATAAATATTATAATATGTACTTACTGATTATGAATGGTGAATTATCTTCCAATATATATAAATAATATTATTGTAATACTTTTAAAACAATCTTGTAACTAAAAAAATATATGTATATATACCTAATAAAGTTTATTAATACTTAAACATGTATCTGCATCTGTAGTCTGCCATTGTAGGTACAGTATAATACACTGTTAAAGTTCAAGGTATTTTATGGCAACCATCACATCTAAAAATCAAAAAAATATATAATTAGCTAACACAATGTACACGACAAGTTGTCAATGAAGTGCTTAGATTTTCTAAAATAAGAGTGATATTAAATATTAAATTGGATCTAGTTTGTATTTTAAAAACGTCAAACTTAAAAATTCCCAGTACTTATTTTATTTTTAATCGGGATAAACAAACAAAAAATGGGAATTTTTATGTAAACCAAATTTTTGGTAAAATCTAAAACGAATAATTATAAACACTTGACATATTCACTAAACGTATATTATTATTTTTATTTTAAGATAATATTTTCAAAATATTTAAATTTTTTAAAAGTTATTTATAGCCTTATAGGCATAACAAATTATACAATTAAATAAGTTTTTTTTTTATAAATGTCGATTAAAAATTATTTGGTGTAAAAAACCCCAAAAAAGATATTTTCATCTAAAAATATGTTTTTGTTATAAAAATAAAATACCAATATTTAATATTGCATAGAATAGGTAACTCCTTCAAATTTATTTTTAACGATATTTTATAATAAATAGTTATGATAAAGTTTTTAATTCAGGTTAGGTTAGGTTAGGTTAGATAAGGTTCAAACACTTTGAATTATATACATACAATATAGTGATTAGCCAGCAACATATAATATGATTATAAATTAATAAAACACAATAAATTTCAAATATTACATGAAATCATGAAATGTTTCCCATTTTTCGGTAAATATATTATCACAAACCAGACTTCTCTACATAATAATGATTTTATATCGATATGTATTAAAATACAAAATTTTTTAGATTAGGGACTATTAAATGGTGAACTTTACAATATTGATTGGGATGAGGTTATACATTTACAAGTTTATATGGATTTAGTATTTCGGTAACAAACAATAAGAACCAATTTTGTTTTGATAGATATTATTATAATTTTAAACTGTTGTCTGTTACTGATCATTTGGTAACTTTTTTTCTTTAACAATCATTAATCAAATAGGTAGTAATCTACTACTCGTGGGCCATTGATTTTCACGGAATAAATATTAAGAAAAAAGAAACATTTATTTGCAACTATATCCTAAATATTTTAAGAGACTGTGTATGATTCATAGCGTTAATGTAAAAAATAAAAATCTAAAAATTGATTATTTTAAAATTTCATATAATACGTCATGGTTTATTAGGTATCACATAAATACAAGGTGAAGGATAGACATTTTCAATCCAAAGGCTATGTGTGTAAAGAAATTGTTCATACCAAATTTGGAATAATGAACTTACACCGCGGTATAGAACCCATGTCCGAAATTAGACGTAAAGGAGACCCTTTATAGTGAAAGCCATTTTCAGGTTTTGCCCCCCTCCTCCGTCAATTGAAAAAAAATGTTATGTTCTCAGACATCACTGTTTTAAGAGTATTATATTACTGGCCCTACATTGATGTATAAATAATGTTGTAATTATTAAATCAGTGTTAAAAATGTAATATAATATAATTATTATATTTTGAACAATTATACGAGTTTTATTTAAAATGAATCAATATTTTCATTAAATTAAAGTACTAGTACAAGTTGTACAATATATACTAGAATATTCCTTTTTTTCAATGTACCTCCTATTGAAATTTACCGATAATTTATATTTATAATTTTAAATTTACATAGTAATTACAAATATTAATAACGTAAAATAAGTACATTTATTTTTATTAAAAAAACTGTTACTCAACTAGAAAAAAATAAATCTTTTGATTTAAAAACTACTGTAAATAATGAATATATACCTACTGGCTACTGTAAGTGTAATATTTTACACCATTCAATATTTAAAAAATAAATATTATATTATGATAAATATTGTTTGCTATTTTTTGAAGCCTTATAACAAAATCGTACATGTTTTCTTTTATTTTACTCTCATACATCTACTAAATATAGTATAACTACCTAAATCCTGGAAATATCCATGATGATGTTTTAATAATATCATTTGTCGACGTAGTGTATATACAAGTGATGTTTGGTGTAGTTAATGTGTATAGGTAACGTGTAGTTTCATTAAATGGAATAAACGATGAGCACAGTCCATCGCATATTATACTAAGCTAAATTATTAATTACGTATACTGGACTATACCGCACTAAGCTCGTTTATAATCTGTATAATGTTTAAATAAAATAATTTAATATATTATATTGATAATGATATTCATTTTTGGTAAAATTTAGTTATCATTGATATTATTATAATGATGTATGTTAACTTAAATCGATTATAAAACAAAATATCAATTTCGAGTAATATGACGACCTCCGGTTATATTATAACGACGTATTTTAACGATCCCTTCTCATCATACCGACTATGTGTGTGTGTAATGTGTATACACATAAAGTTCGTTGACGATGAGTTGTGTTCGTTTAGATTTTACTTGATATTTATTTTATTTCAGACATGCTCTAATCACCGGTGAAATGTGATTCGCGCTGATTCCTGACATCGAAATCGAACGATGCGCAAAGTCACAGCTTAAGCGGCCGTGCGAAATCAAATTAAATATGCGTACCCACCGCCACGACAGCGACTCGAAACAAGTCAGATAACTTTCGATGTATATCATACCGAATTACGCGTAATGTATTAGGTACGCAGTGTACTTATACCGCATTATTTTAGTATTACATTAATAAATAAATATAATAATCCGAACCGGTCAAGACAAACCGGTGAAGGCAACGTCGTTTTAAATTATAGTCATCGGCAGCGCTATACTGTTGTATTTATTATGTGCGCCTAGACAAAAACTACAGCATGATTCACTCTGCGAGAGAAGCATCGGACACCGCGCTGCAATAATAACAATAAAATTATTTAAGGCGCGAGCGCAAGGACGCGAAAACGGTTCAATTCAGAATAATCTAACAGATATATAAAGCAATAGTAACAACAACTGACACTATACGAGGATCGTGGCGACTTCTATTTTTTTTTTACATTTTGTTACCAACTCGTATCAAAAATAATAATACGGAAGACAACATATATCGAGATGACGCGTCCATCACTCGTTTACTTCAATTTTAATAGAAATCAATGTTGTTTTAATGTAATGTTGTAAACTGCATCTTTACATCTTAAAAATCAACTTGTACGCGTATATTATTATACATACAGATGGCAGATACAAGAGACTAAAATATTGAATTGCCTATCTAATTGAGTCAAAGTGTTTTTTCTATATAATATTATATTATCGTGTCTAGGAATTCGTCATGTATCTTAACTGTTATGCTTGCAATGAAACAATTATTTTTATCAAACCACCATAATTATATATTTATATATTATACAACGCAATAAAATGTTGCAGGAACTTAAAGTTTTGATAAATACGCAATTTTTGCATGTGACAAATCCTAGTGAGTTCTCGCCATATAAGTTTGAGACAGGATTTGCAGTATAATAATGGATATTTCTTACTAGAATATCTGCACCTACGGTAGCCACGATATTGGCAATGACATTATTGACATTATCGAGTGAAAACAATTTCTTCATATTCAACCCCACATTATATAATATCTACATCTATCGATTGGGACGCCCCGCGGCGTGAATTTGGCGGCGACGGGAGAGAATTAATTTAAATAACGACGGTAATAATAATATTATATAATGTTTTTGTTTTTTTTTTCACTGTACTACGACGCTTACGACGACCCCGCGTAACCCTTTCGATGATGAACAACAGAAGAGTTTACTTTACAATATTTATGATCGTATTTTTCGTCGATCTTCTTGTGCACTTGACCCCCCTCTGTACAGCAACCGAATAAACCGCCAGTAAATTGTTAACGACGACGACGCGCGCGCGCGCATACTCAATCACCGGTGTCAATAGGCCAGAACGACCCCAACCCCACGGAAGTCTCGGGTATTAAACCGTGACGTCATTCCTGGCGGCCGTGGCGGGCGAGCTTTACGCGGTAGGGTCATTAAAATCGCGCAACAATGTATCTCTCGCATATATTGTAAAGGGATTTTTTTTTTTTTTTACGTATATTTTTAAAGGGGATGCGTTTTGAAATTTTGCATCCGGCAGATGATAATGAAAAAAAAGGAATATCTTTTACATTTACATGACAATCGCCGTGGCACTCGGAGCGGAACAGTGTCGAGATCCGGCGGCCGACGACTTCCCGGACTTCTCGCGAACTTCCGGCGACGCACTCGGCCAACGCGCACTAATATATTATTATACACACGGCATTCACATACACATATTATAATATTATGCCTAATGCCTATTATAATAATTGTCTTCATTTACGCACTCGCACAATAAAATTTAGGTAACCAACAAAATATATATTAATATAAATAATTATTATTATTAGTATTATTACACTCACATGTTAACATGTACAGTCGTTCGTATTAAAATATTGGCAAAAGGTCTAATATTTGTTATTTATGAGATAATATGAGAACTTGTTTTATATTGAATTGCGATTAAACGGTTACATAACCTAGCCCAATAAAATTTTAATAGTACATTTACTGTTGCTCATTGTATAGTATATAATAATTTTTTTATGATATTATAATATATTGCTTTAGAGATTAGATAAGTGTTTAGGTAGATAAAAATCTCATATTAATAAGTTCAATTTTAATTAGTATTTATTAGATACCAGCTGTGTGATTAATATATTTAATTTAGTCATTGCACAGTAACCCTAAATGTTCCCCCTAACCAAGTGTTCGTAACCTTTAACCTAAAGTATCGTTTACGTAATATAAATTTTTCTCTCGGAAGTCCTCCTCGGTCGATAAAAATATAAAGTATATTATATTATAGGTAGTAGGTACAATATAACATTATTCATAGGTATACTACGCGTGTAGCTCGCTATGATCGTCCATATACACAAAGACCACCGCACATCGGATCCCGCGCGAGACGTGTTCGTGCATTCACGTGTGGCGGTTATGTACATATTATATCCACAAGTACTCACCAACATATGTATATATATATATATTTATAATATTGTTGTAGACCGTGTGTATATGGTATATACTCACGACGATGTATAATAGTTCTCGCCGAACTAGACCGACCATACGCATGGCACAAACCGCGATGTGTATGTATAGGATAATGCGAGCGTATAAGTATAAACACGGGGTATTTTTCTTTCGGGGGGGTTTTTTCTCCCCGGCAGCAGCTGCGTATACGCGCTTCTTTCTCCTTTATTTTTGCGCGATTGTCAAAAGCGCCGGGGATTCTCTCGGATGAGCACGCTCCTTATCGACACCGGGCGATATCGCATATAATGTATATATATATATGTATTATGTTATACACACACTGCTACAACGGCGTCTTTCGTTAATGTTCAATCACCATAAACGACTATATAATATATTATGTGCCGAGAGAGAGAGACAGACCATATTATACGGAGACCCGTGACACCACGCGGGTATGGTATCTATATACATTATGTTATACGCGTGCGTTACAGCCGGCACTAGATAAAAAAAAAAAAAAAAACGGCATTCGGCTTAAGACCAATTTTTTCCGAAGAACGAGCGTTAACGGTTTACGCGTCTACATAATACTAATATAATATTGCAGGCTTGGATCCGCGAACGAGACTCGCGCTGTGTATATTATATGTATATGCTATTATGCTTATATTATCGATAGTGGGATGTATATATAGGTGCTCACATAATATGTATTATCGTTTTGGATCCTAATGGGTTTTTTTTTTATTTTCTTTTTCTTTTATGTCAATCCAAAAAAGAAGATATTTTCTACATCGAAAGGTATTACACCATTATAATACCTGCACATACGTAACGCGCATCTTTAGAGTATGCTATTCCATTAGACTGATAAATGATACAATATAGGTAATGTAATAGTGCGGTTGCATCGAGGTGAGATTTCAATGTCAGTCGTTTCTGCAGAAATGTCCGAATTGTACAGTTTACACATTTATATGTAATTATTAATAATATATTACACACCATTCACGTTGATTGATATGCCTAATATATCTAAAGAAGTGGTAAAAAAAATCACGTACGCCTAATGTTTGGATTAGCTATGCAATTGTTTTTGAATTATGCATGGTACGTATACAAGGATTTTTGAATATTATTTTCCATTATTTCAATTATGAATGCAAATATTATATTTTTGTATTTCTATTTTTATTTTTATTTTTTTTTTTTTTTTATTCTTACTTACTACGCGCCAACAATTACAGACATAGACGATGGGCACTGCTTGGAAAATGATTTTACTAAACAACCGCCGAATTTCTAAAAAGTTCTAAAAACTATTTATAAACAGGAATGTTCGTACAGCTGAAACTGACGAGACAGTGCAGCAGTATTAAAACAAGTCATTCGTACGGAGATTTAATATAATAGGCACGTGGGGCGAAACACATACTTATAATATAGTTTTATAGTTTTATCGTGAATTTTCCTACCGTAAAACAATTAATTCTAAGCGATATTTCTGATTAAAATTATTGAGTTTTTAAATTCATTGCTTCCTTTGTGGTTTCATCAAATTAAAATTAACTTTGTATGATTTTGCACACTGTATACTGGTATACCAAATAAAACCTAAATATATAATAATAGTGTTTATTACGCTCAGTTCCCTAACTTCAAACATTAATAATAATTAATAAATAATAACAGCCGGTAGGCGCACATATAAAATTAATACTATTGCAATGATATTTGTCAAAAATTTAAAAACGAAAGTTATAGCTTATAATAATTATAATTTATAACTATATAGTAACCATAGTAGATAATTTATTATACTTATACTCATAATGTATAGTATTAAATTCTCTGCTGAAGCACCGAAGCAGTGAAAACTGCGATGTTTCTCACTCCTCGTCAACGGATATAATCATAATAATGATAATGATATTTTAATGGGATTTGACCGGTGTCTGACCTACTTTCGTCTCGTTGTCGAAAACATTTTGCGTTGTTGTTTGCAGTACACGTGAAACGGTCATATATTCGTATTTTCAGAAACTTATTAAAACGTGAGTGCCATGTAAACCCGAGACCGATTATATGTATATACTCGTATTGTTTGTTGTGCACAACAATATCTACAAACCACGCTGAAGCTCAGTGTTCGATTTTTATTATTACTGTTTATATATTATATTATAAGAACTCTCTAGTTCTATACATACCGCGTATTTACTTAAAGCGGGGATTTTTTTTTATTCGTATTTTTTCTTATTTTAATATAGCAAGTAAGAAATAACTCATTCATGTTTTGCTTAAAATACATATAAACATTTTAAAAAAATTATCTGCTGATAAATTTAAAGTAAAAATGGGAGGTTTTCACTTAAAAACAGAAGTTTGTATATTTGTATAGGTATCCACTTCTTCAATGGTATAAATATTTCAATTATTTGAAAGAACATATGAATTTAATGAATAACACCATTATTAAAGAAAAAGGGTGAATGCTTAGTAAATCACCAAGCAAACACCCCAAAGTAAAACAAAGTACAGATACAACTTTTAAATATACCTAAATTGTATTTTTATTTTTTTAACAGTTTCGGTTTAAATCGGAAATAGAAGAGTTATTTTATCCTTAAACTTTACAAGTTATACCTAGTTGATTCTCGATAACTCAACGTTCACGAGAAAATAAACAAATTCTACTTACTAAAAACGTTAAGTCGTCAAAATTTTAAAAATATATGTATATACTTGTATTTATTTATTTTTAAATTTTAAAGTAGTTTATATCAAAAAATTCAAATTTACATATTTTATACACTGACATAGGTACTAGGTACGTGTTATCACTTGTAATTTTGAATTGCATTGGTTTATTTAGTATATTGTTCTCTATAACTATAACTTATAACTAAATAGTTTAAACAAATGTCCTATATTTCCATTGCCTTTAATATTAAGGTTCCAGCTACCGATAAACAACTACAATGGTTGGCTTTTATAATTATAATTATAAGTAAAAAATAATCGAGGTAGTAAAGCATTTTTAGAATGTAATATATTATATTGGTTTTCTCGTAGCTTTATTGTATAATTATTATATGCTAAATTTGGATGAAAATATTGAATACATCGAAACAAGATATCAACAAGGTTATTTTAAGGTTATTTAAACGTTAAGAGTTATTGTTATTTAAAGGAGAATTGTACTTATTCAAGATATCGAGATAGGTATATAATTTCGTGTTTCCAAAGTTCGAGGAACTGAGAGGCTACTATGTAATATATTTTACTATAATTGACAGACGACAGATCTAACTAAAACCTTCACTAAAATAATATATTATTTAAAAAAAAAAAACACTTTTTTTGAAAGTAATGTTCATGATAATACTTAATTGTATAGGTCGTGTACAAAAGAATGTTTGAGATTTTGGGAGTTGAGTCTTATAGCACTGCACATTGCACAAGTAACAACTTTTAACATAATAACTTAAAGCTTTATCAGATATAAAAAATAAAAATAACAATAATCAGTGTGAACTTGCCGGTCAGGTACAAATGTGTCATCACGTAGCCTTCAACACATCATCCCTATATTCCCTACCACCACCACACTATTCCCCCGACTAATCCATTGCCGAGAAAGGGTTCAATGGCTCATTAGTGTCGCTTGCTCACAAACATACACAGTAACACAAATTCACTTTGTCCCGTATCGACGACAAAATATAATAATGGTCCGCACGGTATGCTGTACACATATAAGTGTCTAACTGCAGTGAAAGGGAGGGAGTACATATATATATATTGTCAAGGGCTAATAATATTATCGTTACACGATTTATAACAACGACGACGACGATAATAATAATAATAATAATAACAACATATCATATTATACGATATAATATTTTGTGTACACCGTAGGACACGGTAATGACGACGAGGGGATCGGGGATGACGATGACTGAGCAACACGACGCACACACTCGCGTGTGCTTTCTTTCCCGCAGAACACGTAAACAATATAACGTAAATATCATATATTACGTAATATTGTATATGTGTGTGTGTGTGTGTGAGCATTTCAGATTTTTTCCCCGTACGAGTGGTTTGAGGGTGGACGGTATAGGGTAGAGAAAGGGTCACTGCGACGCGTTACAATATAATAATATGTATGTACGGTGTATTATCGGAAGGGTTTTACTTTTTTGCCGTCGACGTCGTACATAGTCGTACATCATATATTAGAGCCGTCGCCGCCGCTACCCGTCGGGAATACGCGGTCTTTGGCCGCCACGTCGTTATCGCCCGACGTATAATAATAATAATATATCATATATTCATATTATTATTATTATTATTGCGCGTGCATAACAATAATATTATGTATATATATTATATACGACGACGTCATTATTATTACGACGTGCTGCGTGCCGCCCCGATGTTCTTGCGCCCAAAGGACGCGTTGCCCGAATTCTCACGACGTACTGCCGCGCCGGACGTGATCGAGTCCTCGTCGATAATACTGCTCGTACACACACACACGTATGTATTTCTACAGGGTGAGGTCTCGCCGATCAACCCCGGCACAGCAGCAGACATCAGTGTATCAATTTGCCGATCGATTTCGATTTAGAATTACTTAGAACATAACTTCTGTTTAATTATGTTGTACCTGAATTACTTTGGCGTACTTAGTGCAGCGATATAAAATAATAGGTAAAATAAGTTACCTAGTTATTAGTTTTCAAATAATTATAAAAAATATGTGCACATTATTATAGGTATTGCAATATAATGCATTTTTACTAGAATTAAATAGTTTAATTTCTAAATATTTCAAACTGTTGTTTTGTTACCTCGGAAATTAAATTGAATAATAAATAAATTGATAATATTAGTATTACTATAGAGTAAATACGAAATAAAGTGAATATATGTATATATTATATATGTCGTAGGCATAGGTCATTTAGTAAAATGCCTAATTTGACTATATTATGTCTACGGCATAAGTATACGATATTTTTTAAATTCGTATTCCTTATTTAATTGTATTATGATATTTAAATTAAACACACCACATCAGTAGTTAACTTTGGTCAAGAATTAACAATAGTGCGTACGGAGGTGAAATCGTAATTTTTAAATTCTGAATACGTCTTTGACTAAAACACCCTGTATTGGGTGCAATAGACTACGTATACATTTTCGCGTTATTATACCGTATATGTGTATTGTTTTTTATTACTGTATTTTCTTCACTCTTTGTTCTCGCCAAAAGGGGTTAAGTTCGAGCGCCACCGCCCGCTGCGCCGAATTTTTATATAGATGTATTGAACCGCTGCCGCAAATATACTACGCAGCAGGTCAACTCTGTAGTATTTTATTGTTTTTATTGGGCATGCGTCGTATAACGTTCAAATAATATTATGAGTATCATACGGTACTAAAAAGGTTATTCGTTTATTTTATTTTATTTTAGTTCATAAACAAAACTGATAATATAAACAAAATCAAGGTAATATAATATTGTACATATATACGCATAAAAAATATACTTGAATGTAACCGATATCGATAACCTATTTATAATAACTTTGAAAATGCTTTAAACGTTTAAAAATCATTCATTATATGGTTGTAAGGGTATGAAATTAGTAATTAGTAAGTAATTACATTTGAATACACGTTTTTTATTTCTATACGAACACTCAAATCAGTGTATTTTACACTACGATTCAGTGAATTGTTTTCAATTCAAAAATATTAATGGGTATTATAAACAAAAATAGAAATCCATTTTTTCTATAAATAAAATTATTTTTTTTTAAGATTTTAATTTTTCTTTAATAACATTAAAAATAATTTAAAATTACGAATATGGACTATATTTCAAATACTATTATTGAAATTAAGTTAAAAATTAGCTTAAAAGTTAGCTCAAAATGCTTTATTATGTAATTATGTTACACATATATACATATAGTTACTGATACTTTTTTATTTAAAAAATAAAACAAGTTTATCAAAAACTTTGTATTTTGTAGTTTTTCATGGATACACTATAATAATAAGTTTCGAAATTTAATAATTTCAAGGTTAAGTGGCTAAAATTCAAAAATCTAAACATCAATCTATATAAGTATTATATTAGGTATTGTGCAGTTTAGAAATTTATTGTCAAAGTTTTTAATCCTCCCTTCCACAATAAAAAATGTATATTTATTATAAATGCGATACCATCATTAATATTTCCATCTTAAAATTTAATTATTTTCTGAAACATAATTTGGTATTTATAAAAGAAACATCATAAATGTAAAGCGTTTTCACTTGGGGAGTTTTTTAATTCAAAAGTTTTGTTTGTATGCAAAGTTGACGAGCGTGTCGCTTTGTGCGATTGTTTCACGCGCATGTGTGTGTTCAACTCGATTCGAGTATTAAAAACAGAAAGATTTTCTTTTATCGAAGAAATAAAAAATAAAAACATACCGTTGCTCCGTCCAACGCCACCCGTTCCCTTCCACCATACCATTGCTTTTATGTCAGTTTCGCAATAAACACAATTCCAAACTGTGTGCGTTTGTCACATTGCGAGGACATCGCCCTGATGTATTATTTCAGCTCCGAGGGGCCCAGGTTCAGTCACCGTGAAAATGTCGCTCGCCCTGTATAGTATACGCATCATACATAGACGAACTCCGTTTTTAATGAATCTCTCCTCCTTCCGTCATCACCGCCGCCACCACCACTGACGACGCGAACCCCTAACGTTTCTTCGCACCCCCTTCTGTTGATGCTCTCGCTACTACTATTCGTATTTTCTTGGCGTCTGACGTACAAATTATACACTGTTTGAAGACGAAATATACAATATGCAATTAAATAAATATCTGTAGTATAACACACACAGTATAACATCACTGCTAACAACTGTCTATACTAATAGACTACCTGATCAACACAGTTGTTTAATTCTAAAATGTTGTTCACAATGCTTTTATATTATAAGATTGTTAGCGTATGATGACAATATCTATATAGTTTAAGACATACAAATTAATTATCCCGAATTGGATAGAAAATTTACATAATGGTATAATAATATACAATATATTTTTCGGTCTAAAACATAAATAGGAAAAAATAAATTCATTAAAAAAAAAAAAAAAACAACAAATCAATCTTAGTATAAATAACATTTTTCCGTGAATAATATTTGAAATATTTCATTTTAAATCATTTAAATAGCCGTGTGGACAAAATATTATAAGCATTTCTTCCAACAGCGATTCAATGTTTAGCTTATTGAAAAACTCAATAATTAATAGTTTATCGACCTCGTGAACTTTGAATTCAATCACATGAAGAATTAAACTGCCTTTTTTTAACTCTGAGTACCTAACTCAATATTAACTGACCATGTATTAAGGGTTATAAAGTGCTAAAATGGATGAGTTACGACTTATCTTGTTTTTAGAAAACTTTTAAAATATATATTATATACTACGCTTTTGCATTAAATTATTTTATAATTAATGCGAAATACATTACTTGATTAAAATACTGATGCTATCATCTTTATTATTTTATTAATGTCCTAACTACACACACACACATACACGATTTACGTGGTTAAATATTAATAATTAGATAAAATTAGAATAAATGTTGCGTTTTTAAAAATATCAGTTTCCATAGTCAAGTTGCGACAGTCAACAATCCATAAGGCTAGACATGAACGAGTTAAAAAATTTTAATTTAAATAAGAAGTTTATTTTTAACATAACTTTATTTTGCTTAACTCTAATTGTTTTTAAGATGTGAAATCTAATTAATTTAATAAATTATTAATGTTTATCACAATGCAACATCAACTTTTAGTTACTAACACAGTAACATGCAAAACAAGTACTAGGAAAAATTTATTAATATTGACTGCACTTTTATTTTGTTTCATTTTTACATTTAACTAATTATTATTTAACCGAAGTCTCTTACTTATTCAAAATACTTAAAATAGTTTATTTGGAGAATATCGGTAGACACGACTTTATCTAAATCATTAATCTTCGCTGGCCCTAGTGGCCCTATTGGTTTTTTACGATAAGGAAAATTGAGTTTTCTTTAACACGAATTTTAATGTTGTATAATATTTTCATTTAAGCAATTTAACATACATTGTGACTGTAGAACCATCGTATAATGTTTAAATATTAGATTATTGCGTACAACAGTACATACTAAATAAATAATAATAATAATAATAATAATTTAGTAATAATTATTGAGGTTTGAGACTCGTATAGTATATAATAATATAATGACATATTATGATGACTGACTACTGTTCGGAAAATTCTAACCCAAGGCGGCGTCTTATAAACAGGCCTTTATTTCGTAAAATGTAAATATTACTACCTATATATATAATAATAATATGTATACCATTATTGCGTGCGGAGAACGGTATAATCTATAAACATGTTTACGCACATCAGACGGCGAGGGCGGACAAGTATGTCTACATAGGTACGTGCATGGAGCATATTATATATACACACAACACACGCCCGCCGCGATACAGGTACCTATATAGGTAATATACGTGTTGAATTTCACGAGAGATTTAAAATCGAAACGCGCGTAAGCCTAATAAAAATAATAATAATAATATATTATTGTACACAGCCGCGGAGAATATTATTATATTATTATATATTGTATCGAGTCATCGAGACGGGTAGAAAAAAAAAAACAACGCCAAACTCTGCAGAGGTGGTGGCGGAGGGTTACGCGACGCATTAGTCGCCGAGACCAAAGGATGCCGCTCGGGGGCCGATACACAATATTATATACATAATATACACATTATACTCGCACACGGTGGTGTATGTATACTATATACGTACTCACGACGACGTTGTAACACGCATACTACACGTGTATATGTATATTGTTGCGCCCCGGAGAAAAATAAAAGAGTAGCGATCGCACACAGAAGGATTACCGACGACGACGGTGTGCGACTGTAAATACATGTATAATACGCGTCTCTGAATGGTAAGAAGGGGGGGGGCGATGGAAAGGGCCGTATTAAAAAAAAAAAAAATACACACAACGAATATATAATATAGCATATACACAACACCCGCCCGCGACAAAAGGCTCTCTCTGGAAACGTATTATCGCCCCGCGCTCGCGTATGATGTGTGTGTCGGTTCGTATATTATTATAATCGTTGTCGGCGCATCTTCCACCGCCGCCGACAAAAAGGTACCATTAAATACTCGTACCGCAATACCCATGTATACACCGCAACATAATAAAATATAATATACGCGTCGTCGGCGTTTTCGATCTATATAATATTATATGTATTATAATAGGTGTATGGTGTATCGTTTACAAATAATAATAATAATGACGACAAAGAACGAGCCGCCGCCGCGTGTTGTGCGCAAAACGGACGACCGCGACGGTGCGGAAAATGATGCNCCCCCCCCCCGTAAAGAGGGCCGAAGCGTGGTCGCACCACATTCTTCGCGCGTTTTCGACGCCTCTCGAAACGGGGTGGTGCGATCGGCGAGCAGACAGGTGAATATATGGCGAGTGTGCACGTCCAAAACAAAAAGCGCACTTAGCCCCGAAAGTCTTTATGCATATTACTTAAATATAATGTATTACAACGCGTATTGTCATGCCACGACGCGCACTCCTTCGGAATGCAATAATCGGCCAAGACCGCTTTTGTGCTGCATATCATAATACGGTATATATAGCTGGGTACCATACGTATGATTTAATATGGGGGCATAGGGCAGACTACTCGGTCCGACACGCACCTACAACACACGACTGCAGGTCTCAACTCATCGACGGTTGATTGAATCGTGTGATTTATAGGCGATATGAGACTTGTCTTATATCAGCATTGTATTAGCGATAAACGTTAGAATATTATTGAAACATGCGAAATCGAATAATATATTTTGTATCCTTTTTACAAATAAACATTATCTTGAATATTTACGTAGGTAGGCCTATTTATATAATATTTATTATTTTGTATGATAAAAGACAAAACGTAACCATAAACTATAATTCATAGTTACTTAGATAGTTAAAAAAAAAACCTTACCTACTATTGTTATCATAGAAACACTGAGTATTATATAAGATATTATTTATTTATAATATAAAATTCAAAAACTATGAAATGAAATTAATTTCCGATTCTATTTTTCCTACAAATTATTGGCCCTTATAAATTACCAATTATTTAATGTAAGGAAGACTCACAAAACATACATTTCTTTATCAGCTGATCATTGCAGATATATATTTGCAGGTATTAGGTAAGTGGTAATATCTTTGTTCTACTTAGAAGAATTCTATCAAATTGAAGTTGAATTAGGTATATTATATTTCCTGTACAATTTGATACTATGTTCAATTATATTGCTACATTAACAATTAAGTGGCATTCATCGGAGTAAACAGAAAACTAAATTTATTCGCATTGTAGTCAAAGTAATATTCGTTTTTTGTAAAACTATAATTATGTATGATGCATATAATTATTTCTGGATATTGCAGAAAAACCAATTATTTATATTTGACTAGTAAGCTATTTAATATTATACTAAATACTAAATTAAATCAACAACATGGATGTCAATGGTGAAATCCAACATTTTGATAGGTTGGAAATAAAATCTAAAATTAAATTTTTTAATGATTACAATCAAAAAGGTAAATATGGAAAAAAAATGTCGTCTTATAATAAAAATTGAATTACTTTACTTTTATCTGTAGATTCAATTATAAAAGAAAAACCAAAACATGTCCAACAAGGAATAGTTAAGCAAAAAGTTGCTGATATAGAAAATTTAGAAAAACAATTTGTCGCTAACTATACAAAAACTCAAAACACTGAAAAAAAACATGAAATAAATATGTCGAATATCATAAATTATCTATTAGATATACAGACACATTTAAGATATGATTTAAATTATATCAATTGGCCTTCAATAATTATAGGAAAAACGACCCAAACAAGTATCGCATATACAAATGTGATCATTAAATTCGATGAATCGGATTGAAACTAATTATTATCCTTTACTCTTAGTTATACAGTTTTAATACTTATAAATATTTTTAAGACTACATTATTGTAAGTTTATCAATCAAATTCATTTTATAGTTTAAATAATACTTTTGTTAAAGTAATAAATAAACTAAGGTATACCTATTCGATTTATAAATTTATTATTTATGAATACATTTATTACTTTATTTTCAAATAAATTATTTAAAAGTGAATTCAATTAATTCTAATGCAACTAGATATGCAACTGTCAACTACTCATTTTTTAAAAATGTGTATAATATGTCTCAATATTTCAAGTATAAAAGAAGATGGACAAATGATTACCATTCTGCTGTACAGTTAGATATTGAGTGGGCCATTGTAATAGATATGATGTTAAATATCATTGTGTATCGCCGAGTAAAGTAAAATTCATAATGTAATAATATAATATTTAAACTTTAAATATATAATTTTGTAACAAATTTTTTTTTATAATAATAATTATACAATATACTACTTACCACAGTAGTTATCAACCTTTTTTTATTAATGTCACTTTTTATCATTAGAATCAAATACTACGTCAACCTAACATCAAAATCATAAACAATCTTAGCTTTATATTTAAAAATTATTCTATTATTAAAAAATAAATAAATACAATACCAACACAGAAAAAAACGTTCTCAACGTTGATATATTAATATGAATATAATAATATTGTTTTTTAGCGAAAAACTATTATTATTAATTTTTTTTTCCTTTTTTCGTTGACATTTCTTGTCACCTCTAAGCTGGGTCCGTGTCACCCTTAGGTGACATGTTATCCCAGTTGAGAACTACTGAGTCTTACTAGTCTTAGCATAATACTAAGTATAATTGAAAACAGATAGAAAACATGATATGCATGAAGAAGTCACTCACTACTCACTAGTGACTTTTTGTTTGCTAATTATCACGATTTCGACGAAATTCGTTAAAATTCAAACTTCGAACGCGTACCTACCTATAAATATTTTTTTTTATTCACTTTCATTTTTTTTTTAATTTCTATTAATAAAAACTTATGATTAACTCTATATTAAATTTCCAAAGTTTATTATCCAGCAAAGATTTTTTATTAACAATTAATAAAGAAAAAATATTTTAAAAAATGACAATTTAAAAACTATAAACCATCCCCAAAGTTGAAAATCGAAACATTTTTAATGCCCAAATGGTGATAACAAGCAAAAAAATATTAACATTGGAAAAAAAATACATTCATCGATTCACTAAGAATCTAAAATTTTAATAATATATACTACAACACTAATTGTTCATACATATTTAATTTTTCTAATCAAATGTATATTATGGCAATCTGTATAGTATATATTATACATGATAAGTTGATAACATATTAATACTATAGTAGTATAGTATCAATTACAATAAGACTTACAATACATCAAACATCGACAATAATCGCGATCGAGTATAAAAAAAACAACAACAATGAAAATTTGAAGAAAAAACGATTATTCGAGTGTTAAAAAATGGATCGTATAACATATTATATTTATAGACGCGTGTCACGTCAGGTTCGAAATACGGTTATTCATCATCGCATGTAATTTAATAATTGAAACAAAAGCTCCATCCGGGAAGACGTCTTTATCGCACCGACGGGGTAGTCGTCTAAAGTGCGTTTTCACGCGTCATTCTACAGTATTGTTGTTAATATATGATATTTTATTATATATATATATATTACATCAAAGCGACGGCGAAATCATTAGACGACGATCAAACGGTTTTAGTGTCGGCTGCTATGTATGTAATGTGTATATAAATAATAACATATACGCACGATGAATGGCGTTCATTAGGAGCTCGTGTATGTATATTATATATACAATATACATATATGTATTATACTGCACGCGATATATTATAATATTATATATTATGTATACTCGGGTCGGGACACTATTCGTCATAATTACTTTATGCGCGCTATTACGGCGGGGTAGCGCTAATATGAGAACACTTAAAAAACCCCTCCCACGACGACGTGATCGTGTGATATTTGCGATAGGGTAGCGGGGTGGGTACATAACTGGGTGTTGCAGGGGCGGGAATGTAACGTTTTTAAACTTATAACCAAAGGTCCCCGGTATATGCAGTGTGTGTGTGTGTGTGTGTGTGTGTGTGTCTGTATATCACGCTCGGCAGCTATTGTATAATATGTGATAATATTGCAACGTCCCCGTCCAGACACATCATAATATAATATATTATATTATTTAAACGTACATAATATTGTAGAGTATATATAGTGTTTAACACTCTCTCTCTCTCTCTCGCCCCAAAAACAAATCTACAACGATCGTACGACCCTCGGGGACAAACGTTCGTCCGTTTTATCCGCACGCGCCCGCGCGGGGTCGTCGTATTACACTCGTAATTTATATATATATATATATATAAATATAATATTAAATATATCGAATACGACTGAACAACAGTTTAAATGGAAGCGTGTGTCGCGATAATACTAATCATATTTCGCGACTACAACACTACTTATGTATATACATATACATAGATATAATATGTATATGCACTATATTGTATATACATATATATACACAAATAATTTTGACAACAACTGTGACGACTCGTTTGTTTGCTTTTATAATAATATTATTATATTATATAGACGCCGCGCCGCGCGTGTTGACTTATGATTGTACTCGTATACCTTGCGTACACATATGAGTAGTATAACATGAATTGCGTACTACTGCAGCCTGCAGGCAGAGTGCAATTTGCCACAGTCAAAGCATACGACTAAATAGGTCTCTTTATAATTCTAAATGGATTGCTCTTCGTGAGCCAGAGGACCACCCGGTAGACTATACGATATAATGTGAAAAATCAATATAAAATATACACACACACACACACACACATTGCAATTATATAATATATTGTCAAATGTTGCGCACACTATGTAATGCACGTTATTATATTAGCTATAATAGCTAGGTACTATAGATTACCGTTGAAACATTATAATATTTTATTAAATATTTTTTTATACATTACGGAGGGAATGAGGCAAATCGTACTTAATTATAAATGTTATAAGGTGCAATGACTCTGTAAATCTCCCAGTTGTCTTATTTCGTTTAAAAAGATTGTTTTAAGATATATGATGCAAATTTAAAATCCCTACCTTCTTATTTAATACTTAAAATATTTATATTATCTGATTTTACCTAACCTATAAATATATCACCACAAATAAGCGTTTGATTTATTATTTTTTTTTTTTTTTTTGTGTAAAAGATTCAAGGTCCAGCAAATAAGTGTTATAGTCATTTATAAAAAAAAAATCTAAAAAAAATTATAATTTTATCAAAATCCTAACTTTAAATACTTATAAAAATTAAAAAATATTGCGGCAATAGATTTTCTTTATGATATAATTAAGAAATTAACAACATATGAGGCTCTTTGGATTAAATTTTCTATTCAATGAACTGTTTTTTATTAACATTAATTATAGAAAAAACTAAAATTAATTGAAAATTTCTAATTTCTATATAAGTAACTAAAAAATAGTTTTAATTGGAAAATTTATCCTAAATATAAAATTATAATAAAAGCATTTGGTGAAAATGTCAAGTACCTATCAAAGATTTTTTGTTTTTGAGTTATACTAAATCGGATTTAAGTAAAAATCCACGTTTTCTTTTTTTTTTTTTTTTGTTTATCTCGATTATAAAATTTTTAGGAATTTAAACCCCTCCCCCTAAGTATCAACTAGATATAATTTGTTATCAGAAACCAGCCCAATTTTAAAAATCAAAACTTTTTTATAGACCCAAATGTATGCGATCGGAATTAATAATATCATTGTAAAAACAATACATTCCTCGCTTTACTTAAAATGGAAAATAAATATTTTAAAATAAATAGGCATCTTCTAATCATTTAGTCTCATTTCTTACATTCCTGTTCTCAATATTTTTAATTAAACTTTTCCGTTACGTTGAATAATAAACAAAAAAACGGTATAGTGCACAGTCAGCATCAAACTTGTTTGTTGAACGATGATTAGGGTCATGAGAAACTAAAATATCCTTTAATACCTAGTGAACTGTGACCTTTTCAAAATCTAAGTTATTCTCTTTATGCTGACGCTATTTGTTTGAAGTTTTGTTTGCTTATGGTTTGTCCGTTTTGTTAATCTATACTACATATATAGCATGATTTTAAGCCTAAGGATATAAATATTTAGTCTCATCTATAAATAGAAAGATAAAAAATAAATAAACCAAGAACCCCGATAAAACACTTTTATCCCATGTTCTGTAACACGTCACACAATAAAGTAACCATGTTAAACAATATATCCAAAACACTATAATGTAACTAATGATAGCAAATATAACCTAACCACATAGGTACATACGTGAATAACGGTTGAGTGTCGAAATAATTTTTAAATCATTATTATAAATAATGGATTACGTCCCCTCTTTAAAATACAGTTATCGGCTATACTATATGTTTTAGTTTTAACAAATGTTTTAATTTTAACTTTAAAGGTATAAATTTATTTTTCCCTCATTAAAATTATTAGTACTATTATTATTATAATTATTCCTATTATTTTTATATAAAATATACATACCTATACTACACTTTATATTCCCGTCCCTATTATTCAATAACTTATTAATTAATTAATTAATTAATATATATTTTATTTTTAACCAAATACAGACTAAAAATCAACTATAAAATTATAATTTGAAAACAACGAAAAAAAATCCCATCACCAATCTCCAAAAGAACCCTCAGGAACCCTAGTATCTCGAAATTATTAATAATAAAAATGTAAATCAATCACTACAAATTGTTTTGCTTGTTTGCCCCTTCCGGGCAACTGCAGCAGCAGTTGTGTGGCCGATAGGGCGCCGTCACTGCCGTCCACATCGTGGCCATTGGTGGGGGGCATAGATGGTGAGAGATGCATTGACGGTGACGGAGGTGGTGTGGGTGGTGATGGTGAGGGGAAGTAAACACTAATCAGTTTACGAAACAATTTGCTTGGCCGTTGATGCGTGCACATCCCGTTAGATAATATACAATTTCCTCGTAATTGAGTTGTTCGAGGCTACCGGTTTATGGAGAGCCCTTCAAACGCAGCCCCTGGAGCACTCTTGAAAATATGGAATTATTACTGAAGAGAGAGAATGAGTGGCCGAGAGAAGGGGAGAAGGAGAGAGAGATACACAGTGACAGAGACAGACAGAAAGACTTTCGCCATTATTGGAAAATTTGATTTTCAAAAAAGAAATTAGAAATCAAGAGGACAAGGAGGGAATGTGGTTATTGGTATTCATATATATTATACATGTATTTTTTTACTGCAGCTAGTAGATAATATATTATGTAAGGTTATATAAACCGAATTTCTGTAATAGTCAAAATTGCTAATTTAATGACGTATAATATTATACTGTTCTGACAAACGTAACTATTTCGCAGTTATTTTACGTACAATATTCAAGTACATCTATACAAAATGTTCTGAAGTGGAAATCACAGCGATTATATATTATATATATATACGATTTGAAAACCGAACTTACATATTATTATATATTGATACATCTACCGAACTACTATAATAATACATCAATATGCCATAATGCATTAAACCTTCTATAATAGAGAGTACCTACCTACTGACTACACACCCATTATAGACGAAACTAAACATTTGTAAAAGTGTAGACACAAATATTTTAAAAATTAACCCCACTTTCATCAAAAAAAAATTTTCTATAAATATGCGTATTGTTTGATGAAAATATATTGTACAAATCTCTCCACAATCGAACATACCGAACATTAATATTGAAATAATAAAATTATAATCAAATAAATTAAATTGAAATAAAAATACCTAAACATAATTTCATTTATTGATTTTAATACAATATTAAAAAACTTATTCTTATTTCTTATATAATTTATAATTAATTACATTAGATAATAGAAGCTAATACTATGAATCCCATATTTTAAACAAAGATAAAAATATATACGTACCTATTTATCATTTATACCACTAAACTTCAGAAAAATAACCACAAAAACGATATTTTAGTTTTTTTTTTTAATATAATACATTATTATATAACTTATGTGTGGCCCGCAAGGACTCGATGCAATTTGAAATTGTTATACATTTTTTACACATACACAAACACATACTGCGTTTTAATGAACACTGAAATTCGCATTCAATAATTCATAAAATAAAAAAATGTCGGTCAAATTCATTATAATATATAGTAATATTAAACATGTTTAACGATAAACGGTTACTGGTTAGGGTTTAAGATTATAAAACAAAAAATGAGCAAAACGTTGAGTCGTTTAACGCATTTCCGTCTGCGTTTTATTTTTATTTTCCTCACTGGCTGTTTAATAATTTATTATACACAATAAAATATTATAGGCTTTTCGATATTGTATGTAGAGCAGTACGAGGAAATACAGTGCCGGTCCTCTGCTGGATATTGCAACAATAACATATATAAGACGTTTTTTTTTCTCGAAAAGTCGTTTATCGCCACACCGGAAAACCGTACTTAGGAGGGACCGGTCATTGTATACCGTTTGGGCACACTTTATATATTATTAATATATATGTATATATATTTTTTCATGTGTACGTATACAATGGTTTTATATGTGTGTTGTGTACACATTCACACGCACGCACGCAATTCATCCACGCCGGGCCGCCTGATAGAGTGTTGCCATAATATAACACACCAGCGAGAAGAAAGATTAATAGCCATGTGGTTTTGTCGGAAATTTATGGTCGATAAGTCTGCCGCAAAAGGTGGCACGCGACTGCCGAAAATGTGTGCAAACGACGTCATTAGAACGAATACGACGACGGGGAGACACATGCACACACACACTCACATACTTACATATAAAGAGTAAAAACTACTGAAAATAAAAGAAATACGAGGAAAACACGCGAATGTGTTAAGTCACGGTCGATTTGCCGGGCGAAAACTACAATAATTATTGTTATACGTGGCTTGTCATGGACCATTACAACCGAGTAGGTAGTATATTTTTGTTGTTTGTGGTGTACACACACACACACACACACATACACAATTTTATTCGAAGGGTGGTCGGTAAAATTTCCGGGCTTCGAACGATGACTAGTTTATATAGATTTATATATTATATGTGGGAAAATAATAACTTTAGCAATTTTAAAGAGAAATAGCTCAATCTTATCTTTAGGGTTATATCTTACAATAAATTATAACATACTTATAAATTTATTTACGTTTCACATATTACATTATTAATTGATATTTAATAAGGTAACTCATATCAATTAGGTATAAAAACCTAAGCCAACCTAACCTTACCTATTATATTAGATATAATATATTGTAAGTTTTACTATTAAATGAGGCGGGGTTGTTATAATATGGCACGGTTAAGGAAATAGGTCTTAATAAAAATAATATATTATATTATTAATTTTATACGAATTATGCCAATTACATAAACGTCCCAAAATTAATAAGAAAATAACCTTATATGGATACTTGTAATGACATTATGTGACTTTTGTATTCTATATGAGTGCCTAGTAGAACTATAGACAGTGTTGAATCCAGGTATACTTCAGGGGGAGCGAATGCCCCCCTGAAATTTCTTTCGCCCCCCCTGACAAATACAACTTTCAACAAAATGTACCTACCTATTTATTAAATGCACAATACTAAAATCACGTATCACCATTCACCAATGAAAAAAAGTGAGCCCCCCCCAGAGAAATTATCTGGATTCAACACTGACTGTAGAAGTTGTATGATCTGTAATAAGACCGAAACTTACACTAGTAATAATACAAGTTTCGTTTATGATTTAAAATTATATTATGAATTTAAAAATTGTGTTTGTATTCGTCGAATTTTAATTGAGTATATGGAACGATTAAATTACTTAATCGGCTTGGTGTTCGACCATGCAGTTTTCAAAACCTAATAAACTCGTAATTTGAATTACAAAAAATAATTATTTACCAAATTGTAATCTATTAACAAGGCCCATAAAAATGAAAATGATTTAATAAATATAATTTATTTGTTCCTGCGTGTGTGATAATAAAATGCATTCATTCATTATTATTATTATGATTATTTGTTTTCTTATTATAATAATATATTATTATACATGTCATCTAACGAAGTATTTGTGGTTGTAAACTATATGATTTATATTATTTATGACATTAAACCATTTAAATATATCATGCATTTCCAAAAATAAAACATTATCGAAAATCATATTATTTTTTTATTACTAAAACGAAAACCAATTTATTATTACTCTAATTTAAAAAAAGTAAATAAATATTTCCCTCCGCCTGCGTATATTTTGCTACAATTGTACTTTTCAATAATATTTGTACAATAAACGAAAAAAGAAAAACCGTATTAGATGAAGAGTTTAATTTATTTCAGACTATTTCCTAAACAATATCTGGAAATAAATTATGAGATTTAAGAACTATAAAATATAAAATAGTGTAAGTATCTATTTATAGGGCAAAAGTTACAAAAACTATTGGTAAACGAGTGATAATTTTAAGGTAGGTACAGGATATATAAATATAACTATCAATATTGAGATTCTCGATGATAAAAAAAAAAAATTAATTCAAAAACTCGTCGATGATATCAATTTTTTAGGGAGGTCAAATTACTGTACGCGAAAACGGGATTGCGTGAATGGGAATAGTGGTGGCAATCGCGATCATCGTACATCGACCCCTCAATGTCCAGCCACTGTTCGGCGAAATTCCGATCTTTAAACGGTGAATGTTCCACATCCCTCCAATGCCCGGGTAGGGAAAGGTAAGGAAGAAATTCTAGCGGAACTGGTACGCGTGATGTGGCGCTATAATATAGCTCACATATTATGTGAGAAGTGCGCTGGAATCCCACACAGAACGGTCTCGCTGGTGCAAAACACACACATCGCCACCGAATTCCGTTCCGTCCAGCTACTAATCGGCATCGCTCAAATTTAACACCGCACCAAGTGTCGCTAACACACATTCGTCATTCGTCAACTACCCGAAACACAATTAGGTTCATTATACGGTGATTTCGGACGGTTCGGTGCACTATACCTCGCGTCAATACACTGTCGGTTTACCGCAACAGTTTACCAACCCCATATCCGGCCGGTTGCCCAAAAGCGCCACAGTATAGAGATCTCTAAAATATAATAATTTAAAATATTTGAGCACTTATTCAATGCAATATTATTGCTGTACACATATTATATATAATTTATTGATAAATACCGTTGGTCAAATAAATATTACCTAATAAAAATACATAATTTTTATTTAATCATTAAAATAATGTATGTAATATACCTATGGGTACATTTCTATAAAAGTTTTTTTATTGTAAGATATATTTTACCATATATCAAATAATTCAATGATCGTTAACTGTTTCGTGATTATGCTATATGTATACTTATTTGTGAAAATATATAGAAATATGTAAGAAATGTTTTCTATTATTTTTTCTGTAAAACGCTAAAAAATAAATGATAAAAGTAAATATTGTAAAATTTTACAATTTAAAATTTATTTATGAAACTATGGTGCTATTTAAATACGAGTAGTAAAATTACTAAAATGATTTTGGAATTAATTACTTTGTAGATTATATTACTTCGCTAACTGGCTAACCTGACTAATGACTGAGATATATACGACAAATAATTTATACCCTAAGCAGTATTATATCACATAGACAACAATATATTTATATAGCATTCACCTATACGAGTATTGTTGACATTGCGTTTTCTCGCGTAAAACGTATTGGAAGTAAATTGTGGTCTTTATTTTTTTTTTCGATATCGGTTTAAAAGTAAACAAGCAAGTAGCTACTATACGATCAAAAAATCCTAAACCGCCTTTATAAAAAAAAAATTAAAAAACTCCAATTTTTTTTATAACGACGTAAACTGACATCATATATGTATATTATATTATTAATATATATATATTAGTACGTTTTTCGAGCGTTCCCGATTTGGGATTAACCACCTGTCAACGTGTTCACGCCGTGAGCTTGTAAAAGAAACCGCCGCCTCCAAAACACCATTGCCGCCACGATAAGCCTCGGGCTCGGCACAATGAAAGATTACTGACTAGAATTATTGTTATTATTTTTTGCTTTCTTTTTTATTACTATTATATTGTGTAAAAGATTTCTGTGTATACTGTATACGTAAACGCCGACAAAAGTGTCTCTTGGCGCAGATATTTTTCACCCTCTCTATATACACACACACATACATATATGTAGGTACAGCATCCCCAATGTGCGGCTTTCACGCTTGGCGGAACGTTCGCATTTTACGAAACCGTTTGCGCTCCACATCTGGAAAACACGCTTCGAATGCATCGGTTACACTATATATTATATTTATATATATATATATATATATATTTCTAAAGCACCGGTGGGACAAAAAAAGAATAAAATAAAAACACAGTACAATGGAATTTTACTTTCCCTCGCGGTCGTGGAATTTTTCGAATCCGCTAAGTAATATCTTTTCCCTTTCCATCACCTTTCCTCGTCATAGTCGGAAAATCCCAATGAGCTACCCGTCGAATTTATACTCCACACATTAAAAATAATATCGCTCTTTAGTCTTTTGCCCAAATAAAGCTTGAAAGTCTAATCCAAACCCACGTGTAAATAAATATATATACTCTCGGAAATTGGTGTTAAAATTCTACAATTTAATGTCACTGTTTACCTGATCTACGATGTATTTATAGATAAGTTTTATTGCCATTATTAATATAATATGATACTATATTTTTAAATTAATCTTTAAATATACTAAAATTAATATTTTTACATTTCATGTAAACCTATACTGTTTTCATTTACAAAATAATACATAAATAAGTTGGTAAATAGATATATAAATAAATGGGCCATGGGCCATAACTAATAATTAAAACCGTGTGCTATTTACTCGTAGTATTACGTACATGAGTTATTTAGATTAAAAAGAATTTAAACTATACATAACGTTTATTATTATAGGACTAGATATGATTCTATATCTATTCCATACTGTAGAATATCTTATTGATGGAATAAAATAGTTACCAACCTGAACACCAACCCCTTTCATTAACAGATTTTTGTTGTAAGCATTCTATGTTCGTCTGATAGAATGTACAAAATAAATATTTTTATTTTTCTGCCAGTACCTATAGATAATTACTCGCGAATCGCGATCGTATCTTCTTGAATACTAAAATAGTAAATACTAAAAATATCAAATCGACATTAAAACATATGTTATTTATTTCCACATTAAAAACATATCCATATAGCGGTAAAATAAAAAAGAGTATTATAAAAAATAAATAACATCGCCTATTATAATTTAAAAACAGTTTAATATATTTGGTGGTTTAATATGAAGATATGAGATCTATACAAAACAACTCCTGTAATAGTAGTGACTAGTGGATCTAGACATAAATTATCGGATATGCCTGAATTATCACTTTCTTCAATCTTAATCTATTTTTTTAGTCCAAAAAATAAAAATGTGTGTGGCACTCGAGGACTGCCGCGGTAAAGCTATTGCATTATTATTATAATTATTATTATTTGTGCCGAAGTCTGCCGAACTGAAACGACGTTAGACGATGTGTTAGGTTTATTTTCGTAACGAAATTTTTTGATTCGGTCGCCGCCATAAAAGCTATGCAATAGCTTAATAATTTATGCATAAACTATAGTTTGTTATACTCGAAGATAATGTTCTAAAAAGTCTAAATCCACCTCTGTCGAATTTAGCAAGCTAACAAAATAGTTTTAAAAGTGGACAAATAAATGTTAAATGTTAATTCAATAACAAACCATTAGATACACACGAAAAATGATTCTGAGTGAAGACTTACTGTCTTAGTCTATATTACTAAGTATATTTCATGATATATTTTTTATTTGATACAATTATTATAGTAATTTATTTTAGTATTTATAAGAGTCTACAATAGACTGAATACATATTTACTGAAAACTTCAAATATATTATGTTATTAGTTGGTATGGCACTATAAATTATTATATATTAACTTTTGACTTTTGGGTCAATAATAACTTGCCGTAAAACGTTATGAATAGGTTTCTAGTCTAAATAGGTAATAACTAAAAATTAATCTAAATATATTTTAAATATCATTGTGTATATAATTTCTATGACTCGATATCATTCTTACGTTTTTAATGGCCACGCATTGCGTATTATTTGTAATAATATATAACCCATTAAAAAAAATATATCAGTGACTTAAATCATTTCCAATTTCCAGTGTTTAAAAAAACGTCGCATTACCATATAGGAAAATAATGATTTGAAATATCTCCAATTTTAATGTCAAAAAATGCGAATTACCGTTTTTTTGAAAAAAAACCACATTACGTCTAATACTTGGTGAAGGAGTAAGATTTCAGATTCAAAATTCCACATATATGATCTTATTCGTAGCCATATGAATGTAAAATCATAAAATAGTAAAAAAGTCAAATTTATATTTCTTATTCTGTCCAAAAAAAACAAACTAGATTTTCGTATTTTTCACAGTGTAAAATGCATACCAACATTTCACAAACGCACTAAACACATTAATTCTAAATTTATTTTATGGACATTGGATATATATATTTATATATATTTATATACATGCGTGTTGTGTGTATAGACGTCACATAATATATTATATTGTTATTGAAATTATTTCATATTTCAAACAAAATTATGAGAGATTATTTAATTAAACATTTTTATAACTAGGTTTTATATTTTATTGTGGCCGTAATATATTTTATAGTTGTTTTCAAGAACTCCTAAGAATGACATGAATGTAATAGCCGCTCTTGATTTATCTTTAATTATCTAAAAAAAATTACACTTTTAGATTCTGAGCAGAGCGATGAATGTATTGATATTACAATGTTGTGTGTTTTTTTTTTTTTGTGTCTGTGTACACGACAACGTGTCGAAATATTGCTTTAATTTCAAACTTTGGGAGTGGTTCCCGATTAAAAAATGAATCTAGTTGGTGTTGGGAGGTCATTTTTTGAAAGTCCCAATAGTTTTCAAAAGCGCCGGGAAAAACCAAAAAAAAAAAAAAAAATTAAAGAAAAACGGGAATTTTTACACATAACCAGTTTTCGACCAAATCGATTTTTTTATATGGTTGTAATTCAAAAACTAATCACTGTAATTACTTGAAATTTTCACCAAATGTTTATGTCAATTTTATCTATATACAGTTAAACTTATAAAAATGTTTGACTTTTTTTAAGTTATTTATAGACCACTGAAATGTTCGATTTTTTTGAGAAATTTTTTTTGATGTGTCGATTAAAAAATTTTGGATTACCGAACAATTTTGAAAATTTAATACAAAGTTCCTTATGAATTGTTCTTATTGTAGCTAAAAAAAATTAAAAATCGTTAGTCACATTTTTTTTTTTTATATATAAGCGTTTATAATTCAAATTTTTACGAAATCTGTCGAAAACGCGAAAATTTGCAAGTAATTTTGAAGTTAAAAAATCATAAAATTTATGTGTTTATAACTAAGGATTAAAAATACAACACTATCAAGTATCTATAGAGAAAACTCGAAGCATAATTATAGGAAAAATTTTAAGTGCGTTTGAATTTTCAATTTTTAGGAAATAGCGTAACGATAACGATTTATCCTCAAACGATTTTAAATATTTGTTATTATTCAAAAAGTATAAGTCGTAGTTAGTTAAAAATTTTACCAGTTATTTCGATTAGCGTTTTATTTACATGATTATATTTTCAAAACATTTTGACTTTTTTTGAGCTATTTATAGACGACTGAAATTTTCAATTTTTCTGAAAATTGTTTTTTTAAGTGTCGATAAAATTTTTTTAGCCCAATCAAAATACTTGAAAATTTAATACAAAGTTCCTCATAAGTTATTCTTATAGTGATAAAATTATAAGAATACATAGGCACAATTTTTTTTTATTAGCATTTGAAGTTCAAATATTAACAAAAATTTGTAAAAACCATGAAGATTTGCAAATTATTTTGTAGGTATAATTCATACAAATTTTTGTATAAGTAGCTAAAAGTTGAAAATTTAATACAAGATTTTCTATAAGTTTAGCTTATAATAAGTATAAAAGAACTTAAATTCTGGTATATTCAGACTATTAAAACATAAACCACCTTTTTCACCAACTATTAAAAATTATATTCTAGGCTGAAAAATCATCTCCGTTCAGAATCGTTTTTCGTATACAATGATACCTATCAATGGATTCAAATTTAACACTTCTATGAGTCCTATGATATATAATAATAATATATACGGCACCTAATGTACAGCAGAGCGGTACCCACTTACCCACTTTTTTTATTGTATAAATTGTTATAACGATGAGGGAAAACGGGTTAATCAAGTTATCCTTAGATTTTTAACTTTTAAGTACAATTATTAATAATTTTAATGAACTATAAATTCGATTTTAACATAATTATAACACTGATCATTATGCTATTTATATGTAAATATAAAATATATGGTAGTTCCTACCGCAATAAATATATTACAGAATAAAAAAAAAGTCATATTCAAGAGAAATTTATGGAATATTATACTGGCGTTTAGTGTAATGAGTGGCAACTTAATATAAAACTACCTATTTATGAAAAGCGTAGTGATTTTTATAATACAGATTTTTGAAGATCATTTAAGAATTTTAATACTTAATCGAACACAATATTTCATCTCGTATACCAATATACAACTATATGAATATTATACCACAAATCACCATTTTACATATTCTATTATAACTATAGTTATAATAATATATTATTGCTATACTAAAAATACGAAGTGTACATTCTGCTGTATTATATAGCATAATATTATACTATGCTATTATTAATATCAGTAATAATAATAATAATAATAATAATTAATAAATCTGTTCAATGCGTGAATAATTACATTACATATATTTACACGAGTTCGATCTGGATTAGTAAAATATTGCATATTTATATGAAAAAATATTTTTTTTCAAATATATGAAACACGAGTGTATCATGAGGACCTAATGGTCTATTGCAGCTTTCCCCAAACTTATAGATAGTAAAAACGATCGTGGACCTTTCTAAATAAAAATAAAATTTTTGTTTTTATTCATAGTATTTTCAATTTACGTTCGCGGACCCTCTCTGACATACATGCAGACCCCTAGGGGTCCACTGGTCACAGTTTGAGAAACGCTGGTCTATTGCACCTACCACTACTGCCAAAATATTGACCATTATCTAATTATCATTGTAAACTACAAAAATCAGTACACTTTTTGTAACGCATAAAATATTTGTACCTATACAAAAGTCAGAGTGTTAACATAAAAAATAATGTGAATGATATAATACTATAAAATGATTTTATCTGTACATCACAAAAATGGTGAAAATCGACGTAGAACAGAGTCGTCGAAAATATTGTGAATTTTATAAAATATATGTACAATAAGTTACAACTTTCAAGTTTATAATAAATAAAAAATTACATATTTTGTAGTATGATCACGTTATTATATTGTATATCGTCACGACGCCATCTGTTTCGCCTAAATACGTTTTATGCATTTTGCATTTATACTCTATATTATCACTTATATATATATAATACATAGAAGCCGACTTTTGGAATCGTTTTACGGGCCTTTGAAAAAGATACGTCGACCGCACACTGTGACAACTTCTGTAATAAAACTCGGCGGTCCGTGAACGTGAAAAAAGTGCGTTGACGGCGACGGGCGGTCGCGCTTTATGCGTATGAACTAAATATACATATATATATGTACATACGATAACTATAAATTGTATATATATATTATATGTCTACGTTTTCCAGTGGTTATATCATGGCAGTAGTATACATCGTCGTAATAACTATATTATGATACGGTCGTCGAACTATGTAATATGTGTAATGCGTTTAGCCGAGACCCGTAGTAGTCGCGACCGGCAAAACGACGCCGCGATATTAGATTATGGTCCGACCACAACCCACAGCAGAGTATACACATATACATAGCACTGCACCCCGGGGACCAATATAATATTTGTATGTGTGTGTGCGTGTACGCTTTTTGATGTTGTCCCTTTTACCCTCCAACCTGTACTTTCATATGGTAAGTCTTGTATACTCGGTAGCTTGTATGTGGCATAAGTCTCAGCGAGAGCGACCGGTAATAACATTACCTAAGAATGCCGCATCTCCCGCAGTGTGCTTAATGCTTATTGATGATAACAAAAGAAAAAAACCACTCGTGTGATGACTATACATAATACCGACCTCGTGTACCCCACGGTACGATCAGCGAGTATAAATCATTATATTATTATCAATTATCATACATATAGATGTGTATACCAAGTTTGTTCGACAATCAACATAAATTCACTTCACCACAAATTATATAGGGTTGGGGCCAAGAATGCAAAAACTAGGAAAGAGTTTAAGGTCAAGTTGATATATATATATGTGTATAAAGTTATTTATAATTTAATGTATTTTATATTTTAAAACAAAACATCGAAAAATAATTATTTGACCTGCAATTATTACGGTGAATGAATTTGGATCTATATATTGTACCTACTACCTACCAAATGTACCTACACAGTATACACCTATAATGATGTATTAACTATATTATCCATTTAACATAAGACACTTGTCACTCTGTATTTCAGAAAGCACTAACGTTTTTGAAAACATTTATTTTATGTGATTTTAGATGGTCACACGACGACATTGCAGTTAGAAAAATGATATTTTTTACAATTATTTTATTTTTATTTTTTTTACTATTTTAAATTACAGTATACATTTATAATTTCTTAGCAGAATGTTTTTCTAAAAATCAAATTTCGAATATGGTTGTTTATTAGATATATAAATATTTAAAGTTTAGATAAGCGAAATAGCACACAAACATTTTGCGGTGTACCACTGACTGTACCACTCCCTTTGTCAACACTATATTTTATGGTCATTAGCCATTGTTTAAATCACTTTTACTAAGTTAGAAATTTAGAATAAAATAAAAAGTCATAACATTTATACTAAAATTATCAATAGGTTATATAATGATTTTTTTCTCTTTTATCTATAATGTATAAAAAAGTGGTCAAGTGAATAACGCTCTGCTGTATAGTAGATCACTATAATGAATGTAGAATGTATTAAATTTGAATCCAATGATAAGTATCATTGTATACGAAAACCATTCTGAACGAAGCGTCGAAGCTATAACAAAAATTTTAAATCATTTGATAGTAAATGGTTATTTTACTAGTGAATTTTGGATTTTGTTATTTACAATTATATTGTAAGCCATACTTATGGAAAATGTTGTATTAAATTTTCAACTCTTAGCTAGTTAGCTACGTATACAACATTTTTTATACATTATAGCTACAAAATAATTTGCAATTATTTATGATTTTGACGAATTTTTGTCAATATTTTAACTTCAAACATTTAAAAATTTGTATTATTGTAGGTATTATTTATTATTAATAATAAAATATTATTCTGAGGTTATGCTAAACTTTTTATATTTGGTGCCAGAAGTACCTATAAGTTATATTATATAAGAATCTTGTACTTCAGCACTTTCTATTTATTATTTCTGATTTTTCAAAATACTCAACTAGACCTCGTTTTCCACCCAAAACCACATTAAAGTTAAAAATTTAAGTATTTTTACTGTTTCTAAAGGTAATAGGAAAAAACATACACGTTATTATGAAACTACAATACATATATTGCTCTACTTTGCAGAATAAAAAGGTTTAGTGATTTCTTTATCCTTGGGAACTATATTATTATTATTATTTATTGTATGTAGGTCCATACCTATACACTACTACAATCACTACAACAGTGTACAAAAATGGAATAAATCTTATTTAGCTATACCTATATCTAAGTTGCAGTCTATAGTACTTATTTACGCGTGAGCACCAACAATTTCACAATTGACTTTAAAATCGATTTTCTACATTTATACAAAAATATGACTTACATAAAAAAAATGTTTGTATACGTCATAATACACTACGTATTATAACATATAGAATATATATGATTATCGTGTCACCCATACACTGTATCACAGTGCATCAGTTCATATGGTATAATAGTGATAAAACCCGAAACAGTAAGATATTATTATTAAATACATATAGAGCTACAAAGCTACATAATATTATAGCTGTTATCGTGATATTAGTTTTTAATTCTTAATTTAATACAGTCAACAAGCGACGGCGGTGACAAACTGACAATGACTCGGCCACCCGCCTTACGCCTATCAAATTTATACGCGTTATAATACGATTGTTAAGTCGAACAAAAAATTACGAAAAGGGACGTGTCAAATCAAAACAAATATATACAATAATAAACGCGACTTCGGAGCCCGGCACGCGTTTGGTCTACAAACGATTTATATAATATGTTATATCATATAAAATATTATACATATACATACAATATTTATGCACGATAATATATTGAGACGTCAAATCTACTAGTGAACGGTCGCGCGCCGCGCCGTCCCTTCGGTCGAAAAAAAATTAATCGTCCCCATTTGCAAACGATACTCGTGTACCGATCGCGCGCGGGCGAGCGCTAGAAAATAAAACACATAAAAGAACCGGACACGTGTAAAAGTTATTGTCGGGCTGACGCGTGCGCTGCAATCGTTTCGGTGTGAAAACTTTTTTACACGTCCTATGCCCACACCCACGACACCCATCACTCCTCCACGAGACGACCCTCGGAAAAATAAAACCCATACCAAGACTAAGGGCATGATATTATTTATATATATATATATATATATATATATACAAGCCGGTTCCATTTCACATCAAATTAACTTGTCACTCGCTCTATACCCACTGCCGATCGGGCGCGCACGACACACGTGCTCGGACACGTGCCCAGTACGGATCTGTATATTATACTAACGTACGCTCCCTCCTCTCTTTTGCCGGAATGCTCAGTTTTTTGATATTGCAAATTCGCTAGTGCGTGAAACAAAAAAAGAAACACTATCTGTTCACAGCGTTTGCGCCGCGTACATGACCGTGCGTGCGTCTCGTACTTTTTTTATATTAGAAATATTTATAATAATATATTATAATAGGTATACACTTTAGGAAAATAAACCGCTGCCTCCGCCGGTTTTGTCACCAGATTCGTTGACGAATCTTTTGTTAACGCTATTTGATACAGCCATATCGTTTATAGACGTCATATTTATATTATAATAATATTATAAACACACGACGGTCCGCCTCTTCCCGTCATATCACTTACATAACACGTTGCGCACACACAAAACTACAAAAGCCATCCGATCCTCCCTTCACTCCGTGCTAGCTCTCGTGCATTTTGCCCTATATACTATACGTATGTATATAATATGACCATGGCGTTATAAGTACGAACGTTATTTATGTTCTTACGCCTTATTATATAAAATCGCCCTACATATTATACCAGTAGATTACGATTTTTAAATAATTCTTCTACGATGAATCGTATTTATATACATATATATATACGTAGATAGGGTAGAAAATGAACAATTATTGTAACATTGTATTACGTATATTATTATGATGTATTATAATAATTGTTTACAGTTTTATTATAATGATATAATTACCTATGTCCTCTATAACGTAATTAAAATTTTAAATGGACATTTAACTATAATTATTTTAATTTAATTTATGATGTTTTCATTTTTTTTTGTTTTATAAAAGTTAAAGTTAAAAACAAGTAACAACTAATAACTATAAAAGGAATCGTTTAAATTCAATGTATAGTAGGTACCTACCTACCTATCATATAACAGTATAATGTGTAGGTATACGTAAACTCGACTTACCTAAATACTTGCTGACGAGGTTCACTTTTCGTGGTCTTCTATTTTTATTCAATTATTGTGTTCGTCTGCAGATAAAAATTAAAATAACAAAATTTTATTGTCATATTACACAATACAAAAATAATTTTATCAGCATATAATATTTCCACAATCATTAATTTAATAATATAGCATCTAATACAAAATTAAGCCGGGAATTAACTAAAGAAATAATAAATTCCAACTTTTAATATAGACACAATTTCACCAATAAATAAATAAATAAATGAAATATTAATTAATAAAATCAAGTAACAAATTTAATTGACAAATTAAGAAAATTGCAAACGTTTTTAATGCTTTCTCTTTGAAATAGACCAACAATTGTCTGAAAAATAAATACTAAATCTAGCATATTAATAATATATCTATAATATAATAAATAACCCTCAACTGAAAATTTCGTATGATAACGTTTTTAATTCAATATAACAAGAGGAGATAATGTCATATAGAATTTTAATAATTTTTAAAATGATACAGCTGATGCCTACTAGCATTAATAATAGGTAACTATTAAATTATTTAAATTGTTAACTACAAATATTATAATTTATCCATTACAGTACGTCAGTACACATATAACAATATAACCTGAATTCTGAGCATTAAAAGTTTCATATTTCTTGTGCAGTTTTAATTAACAGATGTACTATACTGCTGTTCTATTAGAAAATATAGATGTGAATAACTATAAGCTAATAGCAAAATCTATTAGAAAAATTATCATAGCTATTTCATGATTAGAAACTTGTTTTAATACTACATCTATAAACTAGACTATCTCTATAAACTGCAGAAGTCGATTTTATAAAAGACTGCGTTCAAATAATATAGTTACATATTATTATGTAGTTACCTATATGTACTTTTTAGCAAAAAATTTATCAGTACCTATGGTATTAGTAGTTAGTATCTGGAGATATACAAGTATACAAATGAATATACACTTATGCTACATAAACCGTAAAAATCACAAAATTAAATACTTAGAGTTTGAATGCATAAATAATACTATAGACTCAAGAAAACTTCCGGATTTCTAATATTTCCCCCATTGGAACAATACTACTTTCCCGGGCGAACTTATTTTTTCAAATTTTTTTTGAAAAGGGGTGTTTTAACGAGTTAAGAACGATCGCGATGTTGCTAAAATAAATTGACGAAAATGATTAGTTTTTAAATTATGACGACTTAAAATTATTACTGTACATCGTATATACGTTAAATACCTCAATAATTACAAGATTCGAAAATTCATTGTCGTAGTCTAGTGGTAACTAACACTTACTAGAGCCTACCAGATCGGAGTTCCGTTAATAAAAATTTAATTTTTTTCACTTTTTTTAAAAAATTATTTTACCGGTGATTTATTTTTTCAAATGCAAAAAATGTGACTGCGCGTATTTCGGCGAATTCGCTCCGCTCCGCACAAATCGAAAATACCCCTCGACTTGCTATGCAACGCCACCTCAAGTAGGCATTGGGTTAAAATGCATTTGAAAAAATGTAAAAATGTAAACTGCATAAAATTTGATTGTGCGTGTTTCGGCACTCATCATCGCTACAGTCCTCGGCGCCGTCGCTCCGATGATTTCCGCCAATTTATTTTAGCGCCATCGTTCTTAACTCGTTAAAATACCCCTTTTCAAAAAAAAAAAAAATGAAAAAATAAGTTCGCCCGGTAATGTATAGTCTTATACCCCCCCATTCCCCAATGCTCCTCTTAAGTTGTATCTTCATTCTTACTACACTGTCACTTCTAGTCTTAAACCATCTTACCTAGATACTCCAAAATCCTTACATTAAATTATTATTGTTAAAATTCCCTTCTGACCTCAACCCGTTAAGTATCAAAAGTTAAAATCATTTTCAACGCTATTTTCACTCTAGTTATCTTAGAGTCAATAATAATCGAATCATTAATCCAATACATTCATACCTGCTATAATAGGTTTGTTACAGCATAGTGTTGCTAACTAGTTATAATTGTTAGCAATATAATGTAATTAAAGCGCATGCGTCTAACATAACAAGTTTGCAACTAGTGATCTGCTGGAACGGTTTTTGGCTATAAAAGTTTTCGGTTGTGGTTTTTGCATTGTACGCGTGCGCAAA
>VUJU01000046.1:186024-224712 GCA_009835225.1 Aphis craccivora
CTGAACGTATAACTAGCAACAGAAAATTATTGTTTCCAACAAGTTGATAACATGTTACAGCACTGATGGAACAGAAAACATTTTGTTAGATGTTTTAAATTTGCTCTCTGCTGGAACACGTTTTTGGCTTTGCGCATGCGCTGAAAGTTAGCAACACTATGGTGGAACAAACCTATTATATTAATTATTAGTTTATCGATTTTGTTTTACCTATTGTTTATACGCCTTTCTGTTCTTCAAGTTCATCATATTCAGTATTGATATTATGTGTTTTTGTTGATTTTCTATTATTAATTATATTATTATATCTTAAACAATTTCAATAAAAATATGTTATAAATTTAAACCATAAATCAGCTAGGTACCTACATAGTACCACAATAGTATTTATCTAAGTAATCGGTTAAATATTGATATACTTTATACAATTATACAAATTCTATAATATTTGCTAACTGTTAAAATTATCAAAGAGGTTATAGATAAAATAAATACAGTACTACCTACCTAAACATGTAAAATGTTCATTAATCATTATGTTTTAAAATAAAATACGTATGAATGGTATTAATATATTATGTAAAATTACAAAACTCCATAAATCGCCTATACATAATACATATACTATATAAATGACACGGCGATTATCGAATAATATTTGATCAACAATTCATTCGATTTTTTACACTAAAGGCGGGTTTCCACTACATACGTGTACGTGTACGTGCACAAAAATACTTTTTGTGATTGGTTGGTATACATGGTAAGCTTGTGGTATACCGGAGAGTTTATCCGTTCTTACCACACGTATAATCACGGTACGATGAAGTTGGATCAATTCAACCATTTCCGTGTGTTTAACGGTATAACTTGAGCAATAGCAGTAGTAACCAATTTTAAAATCTTAAAAATGTGTTATGTTATTATAATATTAAATGATATTGTTTTAAGAGTTAGTTAAAGTATATTTACACTATAGAGTCGAGCTAAATTATAGTAAGTTAATTTACCGCTAAAATTAAGCGCTTACCAATTACCGTGTTTACTAGAGTATTTTTCACGAAGGACGTGTATGTACGACCGTTCGTACGTGTGTGTTGATAAACGTGCACGTAAACGAGAACGGTACGGTCCAGTAGAAACCCGCGAAAATACATAACCTGTACTCTGTAGCGCAAAAGCATATTTTCAACATGCCCGTTATCGCTAGTTGAAATATTAATATCGCGCATAAGATAATAAAAACAAATTGGCCGCAGTGGCGTATTTACGGGGGGGCCATGGGGTCCAGACTCCCCCCCCTTGGCTCCATAAATACGTATCTAAACGTCTAATTTATATAATATATTATTATATTCTGTGCAATTATAATTTGACTTGTAACCACATAAAATGCTATTTTTTTATGTACCGAATAGGGGGAAGAAATGTTATCATAAATTGTTATGATGCATGGTTGATACATCTTGCCAGTTAGAAATAGGGTTTGAATGTTTATTTAGTTCAACATTTACTGATGTAGAAAAAATATCATTTGAGAATTTGGTTGAATTTTATTTACCACCAGTGGAAAATTATAATGCTATGTTGAAATGAAAAATAACCAGTCAAGACGTAAAATTCAAAAGTGGGTTAGAAACCTTTTTGAGCTGCCCAAAAAATGATTTTTCAAATATATATTTTTTAATTAAACTATTTTGCACATTACTGGTGTCAACAGCTTCACCTGAAAGATCTTTTTCGAGTTTAAAACATATCTAAGATTAACAATGAACGAAGTAATCTTTTAATTATTTTGGAAAATTCAAAATATTTAACATCTACCATATAACAATATGACTTATTTGTACTGTATTTTTAACTTTATTATTATGTAGACGAGGCTGAATGGATTAGCTATTATGGACTAGTCTATTCATCGGGACATACATCTCGTTGCTTAAACTACAACAGTGCATATCTCAGTACCTATTTATATTATTATGTAGTTTTTCAGTAGACACAAAAAACACATTTTCAATGATTTACTCCCACTAAAATGTAACTTGAAACAGTTTAATTTTAATTAATTTCCATAAACAACAATTTTAAAACATTAAAATTCAATGTTTTTTGAAATTTAGTATTTTACATGAGATACCTACGCTTTATTTTACACTGGTGTATCTGAAATAGGTCTTTTTACTTCATCGGTAATACACCATTATTTTAACATACTTTTATAAAAATAATAAATAATTTTATTATATTATAGTTGTGATGTACCTATTAAATTACGTTTTATATATAAAATATGTTTAATAATTTTTAATTTGACTGTAATCACAGTTTAAAATAATAATAAACATAAAACATAAATTTAACAGGATAATATTACAAGACCAAAATTTATTTCATTTATTTTTATTTATTTAATAATATATTACAAATCACTTTGTAGTTCCTTTTTATTTTCTTATGGTTGATTCTTTCAACTATAAAAGTACATATTATAAAATAGAATTATTCTATAAATTGATGAAATAATCAATGAAATGACATTAAGTCCTAGAAAATGGGAATTTGTAATATAAATGTTATTTTATTTTATTAAAAATAAATAATTAACATCAAAATGGATTTATGTTAATTCATTATAATAAATTGAATTCCTACATAAAAATATGGAAATTTTTATAATTAAGAGTAATTGGGGGGGTGTAGGGGGCAAAGCCAACCACACATCTGTATTATAAAAATTATATAGACCCTCCCCATGACAAATTCCTAAATACGCCACTGATTGGCCGCATACAGTTAAAGTAAATATCTATATGCACCTATATAATTATAAAATTTTGAAACTCAACTGCATATTATTATTTAATAATATATAAAAAAAAATGCATTACAACTTTTTTAAGACACATAAATAATAATATTGTCAATTAAATGTCCCGTTTCATAGAAATACCGGTCCATAGGCGAATTTACTACCTACTTTTTGTTAACAACGCACCGTTGAAAACGAACTTGTCTTACCCGCCAATATTATTATTTGCCGGAAAGACCATCGTCGTTCGTTTTTGTTTATATGTCTATATGTCTGCGTACCAGTGTGGAAATGGCGTAAATAAACCGTAATAAACGGATAACGTGCTCATCGTCATTAAAAACAGTGTGCCCCGATGTAAAAATCGCGGCAATATTAATGTGTGGTTAATGTTATACGGTAAGCATTGTGCACCAGACAGTAGGTATAATAATATTTATTATTTGGTCACCTAAAGTCTATATTCACATCAATCGATTAATGTGTTTCGTTTTTATCAGTTGAAGTTTGCACAGGCCACCGACGGACCGTGATTGTGAAAACGATAATATAATGTGGTCCTAATTATGCAATAACAACGTACACCTTTTTATTATTATTAAACGCGCCGCAACGATTTTCATGTATCTCAATTCTCAACACGCCTTGCGAACAATATTTCAACCCAAACAAGGTCGAACTTAGACGTGTGTCAGGAGTCAGGTCTCAGGTAAGTTATTACTTATTATGCTTGAACAAGTTGATAGGTAGACTTCCGACTTATCAATAGGTAGATACTCGGTACTCCCAAAATAACTTCAAGAATTCCAGCTCGTTCCTCTTCACGATCCCCATTCACGATACTAACTATGATAATGGTAATGGTATGAATAATCCAATCGATCGGATGATGCGCTTAGCCAATGAGCACCATAAGCATAAGGTGCTTAATTTTTTTTTCAATTTTTAACTAAGTTTTTAAAAGTTGTGTGTGTAAAAGTTGTTTTATTAATTGTCTATAGTATTATAGAAATATAGAATTATGTTAGTTTTATAGTTTAGCTTATTATGTTTTTCAATGTCATAAGTATTGTATCATACTACCATTACAATGAATTCCCATTTTAATAATTAAATAAAATAATAAAATAAATATGTTTATATGTGATAAACTAATAGCTCAATAGTGTGCAGAATAATACCAAGTTATTTGATTGATATAAAATATAATTATTTATACTTTTCTAACATTAGTTTCACAATTTCAAGTACAATTTTCTTTTTTACTGTATTTAATAATTTTTTTATTTAAAATAAAGGTGAAATCATTTATAATCTCGACTACCGGACGGTAGACACCAGTGTCTAATATGTATACAATAACGTTGTTTGTAATTTACATTGTAGACACTATTATAAGCATTAGGTAAGCAGTATCTGTCAGTATAATACTGTAATATACGTGGGTACTGCGTATGTATTATATTGACAGACAAAAATTAAAATATTAAAATATTCTAAAATAAAATAACATCTGCGGTTTTTAACTCATGGCAGTTACACGGGGATTAGAAACTTGACACAGCGACTCGTTATAATAAGTCTACATCATAAACTCGCGAACTTGAAAACAAAATCTATTGAAATAATTTTCTATAATTTTATTCGTCCTATAGTGTATAATATTATCCACATTTGTGTGAATTATAAAGAATTATTCGAGGGAAACAGTTACAATGGTTTATATTCCGTGGAAAGCGTGAAAGCTGCGCACGTAAGATATAGACATAATATGTTATATATGTTATATAAGTATTGTATATATAAAAAAATTATTTTCAAAAAAAAAAACGGCAATCATCACTCGACGACACATGCAGTGTGTCTCGTGTGGAAAAACATAATAATAATATGATATTATATATAAATATATTCGTATTATAAAATAAACGGTTCACCGAGTCTGTTCGTTGACAGAGGCTGCAGTATATGTAAATATGTAATATGTCTGTATTACTGTATGTGTGTTTGTGTGGTGTGCATCGTCAGTAATTCAATTTCGTATTGCACGGAGTGGTGGAGACATTTTTTTTTTTTTAAATTAAATTAAATTAAAATTAAATTGAAAAAGTAAACGTCGTTTTATGCTTCTAAACCCCTCCGCCCACGTGTCGGCCCCACTCACCGGCCATCGCGTACTCGAAAGGGTGCAAAGTCGCAAAGTTTTGTAATTTATAAATTTTTTTAACGTTTTAGTTTTTTTTTTTTTCATAATATATCAATTAACACGCTAGTGAAAAAACATTATGGCCATCTCTCTCTCTCTCTCTCTCGTATACATAACATCAGCTAAATAATCTGTGTACCTATATATATATATATACATACCATAGGCCCGAGGCGAGGAGAGAATCGCCACCGTTGCTGTTGAGAGGAAGGGTATACTGCGGGGAGAAATCAAAATGGCGTCAGTTTTGAAATTTCCCAGCTGTTGCCCTCCCCTAGTTGTCTATACACACAAACACACACTTGCGCGCGCGCACACACACATCGCATATACAGTCCCCGGCGATGAGGGAGTATAAGCGTATATATGTGTGCGTGTGTGTGTGTACGCGCACGTGTGTATATTATATAAATATAGGATATTGAAATATATAGACGTATACGAATGTATGTATCTATACGTATATATAATATATAAACACCCTCGCAACAGGGTGCGGTGCGTTGTGCACCCTCCTCCGGCAGTATAGTCCGTCCCTGTGAGCGGTGCGTACCTATATATATATACACACATCGGTTTTGAAGATTGTATCTTTCACGGTCCAATGAAAACATCGCTCAATACCAGCTTAACGATTTTATATATATATATGCATCATAATGTATGTGTGCATGTACCTTATACACACACCCTCTGCACCCACATATTTGCCACTATATACCTACGCACGCGTATATATTATAATAATATATGCATCACGCAATAATGGGACCTTACCGCGACAGTGTCAAAAATAACCAAAGCGAATAACACCTGTACGCAGCGCTTAAAATATATTTTACACGCGCCTACGTACAATAATACGCATAATATATACGAATACGACATTGTACGTCGGTCTCGGCGACACCCCCCGAGACACATCAATATTAAGAGATATCACAGGGCGGCTTACACATCAAACGCGGAAAAACGAGATATACGATCATTCGAGACCCTCAATATACACATATATATTACGTATGCAGTAAGTGTTAAAACAAATGTGATAGGTATGACATATTATTAGGTAATAATAACTAAAATAATGCACATGTCTCTATGCTATTATATTATATATTATATATATTCTATTATACATTATATTAGTTATTACAGTATATGATATTAATCCCTTTGAATATTCCAAAAATCAAAAATATCACATACGTGACGAATCATCATCTTTTTTTGTTTCCTCGGCACCAGCATCTCAACGTGGTAACTGATAATTACTTATAAATTGCTAGTATTCAATATAGAATTACATTCCTACAAATTATAAACTTTAAAACCATCATTCCACTCTAAAAAGCATAACAAGTAATGGAGAGTGAATTTATAAGACGTAATAACTGATCAAGTTATAAGATCATAGTAATTAACAAGATATTGGATAATATAAAATATTCCCGAACAACGGCTATTTATAACGATGATAAATTATCAATATTTTTTACGATGTATAACCACTAACCAATAATCACTTTTCCAGATTATGCATAGAAAAATATATTTCTCATAATTTCATTAAAATATTTTTTTTTAAAGTATAACATTTTCAAATTTGAACTATTATCAAATTTAGGACACAACATATAATATGCATTATTGAATTGTTCACATAAAACCAATAAATAAATATGATAACGGAGAAAAAATAAGAAAGGATGAAACATAGGGTCAAGAATCCTCACGTTAAAAAAATTCTAGATAGGTAAGTATAATAGGTAGTGTAATAATATTTGACACGTGTAAATTAGTAGGTATTATAGACTTATATTGTCTTCAAAAAAATATACCTACTGAATTCTTAATGCTAATAAATTAAGGAAATATTTATAGTTTTATATTTCAAATATGACATAAAAATAATCGTTATAGATTCACCGATCATTGACTCGAGATAATAAATAGGTAAGTATCTAATTTTTTTACTTCAGTAAAAACTAAAAATTATTGTCAAGATAGACTTAACATTTTTTCAATTTTTTAGATATATTATTATATCAGTTTTTCAAAACACTCTAGTTAAGAAAAATAAAAAAATATTTTGATAAAATCATCACTATGTATATATTTGATGTTTACAGTTGATGTAGCTAAAAGAGACTTGAGAAAAAGAGAGAGAGCAATATTATGAAACTTTTAAAATAATCCTTTACAATATATGATATGGTCCCATACTCCCGCGGGTATGTAAACAATATAAATACATTTTATTTGTAGCAATATTTTGTTGACAATCCATTGACCATTACTTCATTCTGTCGAATATCAAATAACACGAGTAAAAAATATATATTGCACGCGTTTTATCGTAGGTATACGTCATAATAACATATAATAATATAATAATATTAGGTATATATGTAATATATATATAATAGAGGTACCTACCTATAATAAAGTATTTTTGCTGCCTATAAAACTAATATACCTATATTATTTATTATATTATTATTATTTGGCATCGGAAATAATACGGTAAAACACGATTGCGTACGATTTTTATCTGCAACTTTGAAGCACCATTTTCTTTGAACTTATTGAACAAACTTTTATTAAAAATATTTTTTTTTATTATTGAATAACTTACTATACTTTTTAAGAAACATATAGAGCGCGTGGCCCTAAAAATAAATTCTAATATGATTGACTTTGGAATTGTCCAAGATCGACCGGTCGATTGCGATCGGCTGTTAAGCGCCCAATTGTTCTATAATATAGAACATATAATTTAAAATTAATTGAGATTCGATAGGTGATAAGCGATAACGAAATCGGTTATTTTACTTGGATATTTTAGGATACTTGCACTCGATAAAATATTATGTATACTACAGTATACCTATCATCATTTAATAACTCAGTGAATAACCATCGTTGGACTAATCAACTTCATCGCGTGTTTAGTGTTTTTCGAATGAAATATGGAAAATAAAGTTAATTTTATAACTTCTGAAAAGGGYAAACCTCTAGTTTTACTAAAWCTGCATAAATATCGGTTTATTAGAGAAAGAAAAGACGGAATGAAAAAATGGTTGYGTACAAAAAAAACATGTTATGCTAGTATTTTGACAAATGGAGAGTATGTGCAGGAAACAATTAATGAACACAACCACACTGAAAATTCACAGCAGAGCATTGAACGACAAGTATTATGGGAAGCTTGTAAAAGAAAATCAAATGATACTATTTGTGTAAGACCTATAAAAATAATGAGAACCGAACTTATGGGGAACGATCACTCTGAAATCGAGCACAGAGATGTACGGTCAATTCGAAAAATTTTTGATTCCAAATTTTTTGGATTACCATTTTTACCTTTTGAAGATATCCAAAATGCGTTTGGTGAACTCATATCAATTTGTCCCGATTTAAATATTGGATGTTTGTTTTCTGACTATATTTTAAATACATACGTGGAGAATGGTTATTTATTTCCACCAGAAATTTGGGCACAAGAGCCATCCGAAAATCCCCGGTAAATATTCAACTATATAATTGCTATTATAACTATTATTTTGTATTTATTTTTATTTTTTTAAATACGACAAATGGATCTGAAAGTTTTCATCGAACTTACAACGCTCAATTTTATAGCTCCCATCCTTCTGTTTATGTGGTTCTTTCAATTCTAAAAGAAACGCAATTGGAAACATGTACGAAAATTCAATCAGTATTTAAAGGTCGGATTAAAAAAATGGAAAATACTGATTTAATTCGTATAAAATAAGCCATGAAAGAATATAACAAGTACAAAATTCATAGAAATATTATAAAATATTTATCAAAAATGTGTTATTTAAGTGGTACCTAGTATAACATTTTTTACTATATTTTTTTAACATTTTATTGTTTTTAATTATTTTATTTTGTATACTATATTATAACATATTTGTCGAAAATTGAGATTTTTAAGTGGTACCATAGCTTAAGTCATAAAATTTAAATTTTACTGATCAAAAATAAAAACATAAATTTGGCAACGTTGCACAGTAAATCGTACGCAATCGTTTGACTTTTGGGATAAATATTAAAGTTAATGGTTTAACGTACGCAATCGTGTTAACGTACGCAATCGTGTTCTCAAAAAGATACATCGTACGCAATCGTGTGGTACCCAAATAATATAGGTATGCACGTAATAAAAATATATATATATATTATGTATACCCACCGTCTATTTTACCACGTGTCCTGCAACATGCACAACCAATATAATAATAAATAAATCTATCCCATCAACATGATATGTTGTATGATCAAAAACAAAAAAAAAAACAAAATCACTTTACAAAATAAATTCAAACATTAAACATACCAATAAAATGTTTTAGAAGAAAAAATTCACTCCGTAAAAGTGAATTCATAGTTATTATCCCAAATTCGATTTATCGCCAGACCGTTAACGAGCTGAGCATCCAAATTTCCCCTATAGTTTATATACTTATAGAATATTCATCAGAGTTTATTTATTTACGAAACCCGGTGGACCGTCTCAAATGACTATAAGAAACGTGCGGTGGTTAGTTTTCCGAGTTGACTATCGTCTTGTACAAGAATCAAGTCCGTCTATATGCAAATTTTCAATGCAGTAGAAATATATATTACATGGGGACGTAGATGGAATAAAAAGCAAATGCATACGATTTCTCGAAAATATTATTATAGTACTCTTACTGGTAAATGTATATTGCTTGGAATAATACGTTATTTTAATAGATACAAGTTGTATGACTCAAACCTCTATACAAATAATTATTTGCCCTTTCCAATAATTCCCATTAAATCGTATTTACACTCAATTGAATTCTATTTTCTATTGATACCCATAACTTGATTGGTTACTTAAAAACAAACTGCAAGACTTAATCCAAAACAACATGATTAATTTTTAGATTTGACAATCAAAAATCATTCATTACAAAAAAAGAAATTACAGAGGACATCTTACCGGCTTGTATTGTCTCCGTCTTACCGACGAAATACATAAAAATTTAATTGAGAGGAAATCTATTTTTTGTTGTTAGATTTAATATTATTTTAAGTTCATTTGTTATATAACTAAAAAGTCAGAATATTATCTAGGACATCAAGAAGCCTTTTATTTTTATTTTTTTTTTTTTTAAAGTGAGTTATGAGCATTTTAATGTTGTAGTATTTTATGTAGTTATAATTTATAAATTTTAACTGACTTTAAAATGAAAATATCAATAAAAACCTTTGCGAAATTCAAGATATTCTCACCTTTAAGTTTGATAATAAGTATAAGGTATATAATATACGTTATAATATATAATATTATTATATATACAAATTACAATAGATTCCCTCTGAACGAAAATTTTTATGTTTTACCTACTCCAGTAAAATGGATACAATACATGCGGGTATGACATTAAAAAAAATGTTTGATATTTAGGGATTTTTAGAAAATCGTATTATTATTTTTCATGTAATTATTGAATATTAATTTAATTATTAACTGGTATGCTAGTATTCTATACTCTTACATATTATTAATTTTAAACAATTAATTATTATTTTTATTATTTGAGTAAAATAAAAAAAATAATTACTCTACTTCCTACTTTTAGTTTTGTTACAGTTTATAAAAATAGCTTAGTATTCTACAGTCGGTCACTAGGATTTGGCGTGATAAATATAAATTATGTACGGTGCTAATATGGCAATATTACTAAAATATCACTATATTATTATTTTATTTTATTCCAAAACATTTTGTTTGATAATTATTTCAAATTGGTTAAAAATTCTTCAAATAAAACAACTATTAATTATTATTAATCAATCAAATATTATATTAATTTCAATAAAATTATTGATAACTATAAAGTAGTCCACCGTGGAGACATAAAAGATACTTAACCAAACCTAACTAGTAACTGCCAACTGGTATACCACAAAATTAAAACCCACTCCTAATAAAACAATTTATTATATATCGTGGCCGAACTCGTATTTTCAGCATTCAAAACATATAAAATAATTTCCATCATCCACAATATTTAGGACGCATTATGCGTTACCAACCAATCCTAAGGGCAAAAATGCTATTCCCGTGAGACGATAATAACTTACCACTCCAAACAAAAGCCCCTACATATTGATCTTCCTAATATCACTCAACTTCAGTATTTCTACATATTAAAAAATAATTCGTATATATATCATATATGTTATATGTATAGAAATCAGAATTAGTAGGTAATTGTATTATCACAATATGTACAATTTTTGCACATTTTCATTTTCCATTAAAAATTTAAAATCAGCTCTAGTTCAATATAATAACACAAAAAAATGCCTGCTAATGTCTGCAGTCAACTAAACAATGTTTTACCAATGTACTTTACAAGTTTTTCAATAGGTTAATTTTTAATTTTATTGAAAATAACAACACAACATTAGTTCTGTTGAACGCAAATTAATATGTTAAATATTTATAAACGAAGATAATAACATTTATAACACATATATCTAGGTAGCCAGTATGTTCAGTGCGTTCCTAATTTCCTATGTACCTATTGGGATCCTGACAGCGACAAAATATAGTTATGAGCAGGGCTAGGATTTGAATGCAATAAAAAATTGTAAAATATGCATTTTATTTACCAAAATATGCAAAAATATGAATTTTAATTTTTTTCAATATACACACAAAAATATAGTTAAAAAAATATATTTATTTATTGAAATACATCAGTGATTAGCTGGTTGTCATATAATACGTACAATTGAGATTAAAAATTAAATTATTTATTAATTTTTCACGTGCATTAATTATTATTTTGGCAATACAATTTATAATACTTATTCAATAGTAGAAATATGTGTATTCTATGCTACAACCACATATTTTTTTAAATTTTCGAATATAAATGGTCGGGGAACGTACATAGTATTATACCATAGGATCGTATTTATAAAAATAAAATTTATATTTGACCAAAAAACCAAGTTATAGACTTTGATTAGTTTAATTATTATCAGCTTAAATACAATAAGTAAAAAAATAAGTGCAAATAAGTGCAAAAACATGTAAAATAAAAATAGTACCATTTTCATCACAGTAATATAAATTGTGGACATTACTCACTTAAATTTCATTTGAATGCAGCAAAAGAAACATGCTGTTGCGTACAAATCCTAGCCCTGGTTATGAGTATTATCATTGAGTGTATATAGTATGTATTTATGTGGCTTATGAGACAGTCGTATTAAATTTTCAAACCTTACTTATAAAAGTTAAAAAATATATTCATTTTTAATTCCATTATTTTATGTGAATTTTTGTGATTTTAATGAAGACTTTTTTTGCTTATTTTTAAAAGTATTAGAACCAACTAACCAAGTTTATCCAAATTACTACCGGAAATCTTTCTCAAGGTTGAGAGTTGAATAATTTTTACTGTTCCAATTGTTCCAAATGATCAAAATAGATTACGTAAAAAAATATTATTATAAAACCATTGCTCCGCTCAGAATCTAAAATAATCTATTACCATATTTTTATAAATAATGTTTAAAGTAGTACAACAATAAAAAATTGTTTTATTTAAACTTTACATTACTCGATATTACATATTGCAAATTACATTTATATATCCTCCTAGTATCCTCCTAGTTTCTTCCTAGAGACCTAGACTGTAAATATTTATCAACAAATACATTATTTTTAAAACTCACGATTGGGTGTACTATAAAACTTATAATTAGTGTTATATAAATCCCTCCTTATTCAAGTTTAAATGTTTGTAACAATCATACTAATATACCTAGTTTGTTATGCCAATAGTATAATAATAATAAAACCATACTAATAAATAAATACAAGGTATACCTAATTATAATTTTCCTGAAAATTAAATTAAACTTTTTTCAATTATGTAACTATTTCCCGCTATGGGAAAGTCGAAAATATGCGTTAACTAATTTTTATTTTTTAATTTTAAGCAATTGAAAGACATAAAATATTAAAATATCGCAAAAATTACACTTTGAATTTAATCGTATCTAATTTCTCAGATATTTATGTGTTATGTGAACTATTGACTTTGGATCTTATTGATTATTTCATATTTGTATCATCTAACTTTTCTAATCAAAGGTAGTTCTATCTATGAAATTGTTAAACCTTTGATTTTAATTTTACCGTTTATGATTATATTAATTGTGATTATACTATTATTAGGAGTTAGGACATTAGGTCATCATTAGCTAATATTAATTAGGATCTAGTGTTCAAAGGATTAAATATAAATGATGCAGTTAATGTTTTCAAGATTTGTTGATAGTCACTGTAGGAAAAAACATATTTTATATTTTAACATCCCATATAATTTATTTCAATGTTGAAGGAAATAAAATGTAACACTGCTATAAAAAAATTTACTCGTATGCTATTCAAATAAGTTATTTTGTAAATAAATTAGAATAATTTTTCTAAATTACGTGCTAATTTTTTTTTTGTGTCTTTTTTACATTTTTGACAAAGTTAACCTTAACTACATTTTTAGTGCATTTTCATAGTTCTTAGAACTTTTTTCAAATTTTTTTCAAAAAATAACGAAAATTGTTATGATTAATAAGAGATTTTCGACAAACTGCCGACGGTACGAATAAAAAATTATATAATATAACACAAGTTATAATTATTTTATCATATAGCTAGACCTCAATAAGTATTACTAAATGAATTAGTAATCAATTAGTAGGTCCGGAACTAAACAAGAAACAAGTACTATAGCAACAATTGCATAAAAATAAAAAATAAAATATAAAAATTTTTTCAATTTTTAAGCTATAATAAATATAATACAAATCCGTTTTTAAAGTGCATTTTTTGAGTTTTTAAGGGCATTTTTTGAGATTTTTTAGGACATTAAAATCCCTGCCTAACAATTACAATTACAATATTTTTATGCTTGTATCGTTTCCCTCTCTTTATATCCGACAAATTAAATATAATATTTCACGTCAATCTCATATTATTTACAGTTTAAACTGTTATTAAATACACTAATAAGCCTAAATATGAATAGGTAGTCAATAGCCTTAAAGTTCAAAGGAATCAATCTGATTTAAAATTCTTTTATAAATTTATATTAATTAGAATAGTTACATAATAGACTGTTCAGAACTACTGAATTTTATACATTTTCATGTTCCTCGGCTCTAAATTAAGTATCTACCTACCTATATTTATACTTTTAATATGCAATTGCATAGAACAAGTTATATTATGAATCAATAATGCTCTTTAAAAATTAGAGCCATGTGAGTAGCTAGTGATATCAAAATTAATATATTACATTTTAACTCTATAGTATAGTCTATTGAAACTTTTTGTAATTATATTATTAGATATTAATCGTGAATTATGTTTATCATAATATTCATAAATATGCACTATTTTTTATGTTTTATTTTAGGTATACTCTATTTTTCTTAAAATCACTTAATTATTACTACATGCTTGTTTATAATTGTATTGGGCATTGGCCCATATTATTATATTATTATTGTATTAATATACCTATTATGTATCCTCCTAATATCCTCTTGATAAAATGCATGGCCACAGGCCTCGTAACAAGGGTGTTCAGTGTTCACTGTGCATTATGAATTATAAAATATAATAATAATATGTATTATGTTACAAGTACTATGCGTTCGAGTTGCATGCGTAACACAGAAACAGGTCCAGGTCCATTTTAGCGTCTAAAATTTCCCGGCACATCTGTCCACACAGAATATAAGTAGCAGTCCCAAGCGACTAGTGGAGGCGTTGAAATCTTCCATCCTTCCATGCTACCTCACCCCTAGCACAAATCTATACCAAAGTAAAATGAGTAGATTTCATAAAAAAAAAAAGTACATGTTACATAATATATTATAAAGTACACAAAAACAAAACTATATAGGTTGGTAGTAAAAGTAATACATAGGTAGTTACGTACGACGTACCTACCTGTCGTAATAGGTGTGTACCACATAGGTAAGCAATGTTATGTATTGTTATTGATAGATTTGAATTTGAAATAAATGTGTTTGGTGATGAAGGTTGTAATTCTTTATGAACATTCGCGTAAAAATGTAAAATTGAATACCTACTTTATACTTACATAATTTTATGAATCAATTTACCACTACCTATAAATGTTCATCAATACTCCCATGGCCTCCTCCTTCCGGTTGTTCCAGAAGACAAGAAACAATTTTAAACCGCCTAAGAATAAACCATACATTACTCACCCACCGCCACCTTATGATAAAAGAGGATCCCCCAACTATACTACCTGCGGTGTCCAACTCACCATCAAGCACATCTTCACAGAATGCAGATATTAATAAATTGTCTATAAGACTACACCTCTACTTACTTACAATTTGACGTATAAAATATTTACAATTTGAAATATAATATTGTTCGTGAAATCCGATTTCGTTGACTTTTTGCCCCATTTATATTTTAGATTATTGCTCGTTATTCGTTTCTTTTGTTATTACATTTATTAATTTATAAATTAACATTATATAACCGTGGTAGCCTGTGACGGCAAAACAAAATAATACAATTTACAATTTTTCATGTAAATAGGTAGGTAGTTAATTTAAAAATTAATGTGTTTAATATTATATATAATAATCAGAACACTTGTATTGTATTTAAATAAGATTATTGTTTTTGATTAAAAAATACAATTTAAAAGCGCAGTGAAATAAAATGTGTTGGTGTGTAAACATTAGGTACAACATTCTTTCAATTCTAGAATAAATAAAAAATCAATCTAACGATCAATATGATATTAAGTATATTACATTAATTTAAGCATATAAATCGAAGTTATCTATTTGCATATACATTATGACATTATGTATTTCGAATAAATCAATTATTGAAATTAAAAAAAAAAAAATCTTAAAAGTAACGTACCATGTCTCCATAGTTTTTAATTTCTTATATTTTCATTGTTACAATTTATTGAATTAAAATAATAGAATATTAGAATAATTAATATGTCTAGATACGATATTATAATATTGTTAGCTTTTATGGAAAAACAGACAGTGATCCAAGATTAGATAATTTAATAATTGTTCAAATATTTCGTTGCTTTTAAATAGAAAAACTAAAAATTCCCGTAAATATTTCATAAGATAAAAACATTCTGAGTTTTTAATCACTTAAATGTATAGTTGAATATGTAATCCAAAAATTATTACTCGTTATATATTTAAAACACCAATTTGACTTTAAAATTACGAAATGTTTAATATGTTAAATTTTAATTTAAGATTGAATCTCACTGCGATATTTTAACAATGTGTACTGATGTTATTTTAATTTGTTTTAAAAGTTTAGAATTTTCAGATGTACCTACTTCATATTATACTAAAAATTTTCAAATTATATTGCGGAAAGTTTTTTTCATTAATATTTATGTTTCTGTTATATTCTGTTATACCTTTTATATTTATTAAAAAACCATGATGAATTTAAGTCAAATTAATTTCGTTTAAATTTACTTTTAATATCAGTTATCATAGAGAACGTTATAAATACAAAATCATATTTGCTTTAACACTATTATAGTTTTGTACAGCTAATACGATATTTAATATATTTAAGCTTACATTATTATATAATAATATAATATTATTATTATTATTTAATATAATATAATTAAATAACATGCTATATCTTCGTGAATTAGTAGTATAACTATATATAATTTATATACCATATTTTTACACTATAAAAATGAATGCGTATTCACTATTCATACGTTTTAATAGTTTACAACAAACTTATTTTGATTTTATCTATTTTTAACAAGATCGTTTACCTTGAAGCTCGAATACCATCGAGTTTTTTAGACTCGTCTATTTTATAATTAATTAACTAAGTTACATCTGTTAGCTAAAAATTCTTCTTCCTTACACTTTTCAAGAGATAAAAAAAAGTAATAAAACTAAAACTATTACTTTATCCGGAAAGAACCTAATTTAAATTAAAGAAATTTATACTTTGTTTATGATTTTTGCATTCGAATTTAGTAAGCACCTTCTCAAAAGTCTATAGTATTTTAATACCTACTCTGCATTATTTTAACTACCTACTTGAATGGTTAAAATGAAATGTAGGATACCTCTCTATTTAAATTTTCATATTTAATTCCTCTATTGAAATATATTTTTCCTATTAATATGTAAATGATATGTAATATTATTATTTTCAAAATAAAAAAAACTTTTTTTTGATAACTACATTATTTAATTTGATTACATTCAGGCGCGGATCTGAGGGGGGCTAAGGGTCTTTAGCCCCTCCCTTCGGCCGTATTTTAAGTTATATAAAATGAAATTAATATAAAAAATATTATGGTTTTTTGTAAATTACAATACGTATAGCCCCCCCCCCATTTGTGATTTCTAGATCCGTGCCTGATTACATTATAAGTATACCTAAAATATATCCTATATTCACAACCACATAATTTAGTGTGAGTTCTAATAGAAGTTTATGAGGTACTTTTTGAATATCACATATAGAAGTTAACATGGTCACTATAATCACCAACAGATTATCTAGGGGCTAGGGTAGTTAGCTATTGATATCACATATAATTAACATAATGATGTTAAATAGATGTGGTAAGTGTAACTTCTCAGCGATTATTAAATTCAATATCACTCGACTTGGCATTAACAGACTATTATTAAATATATTAATATATTATACCTACTACCGAGCCTATAGCACCTATATGCCCTATTGTTGGTACCTACTATAATATGGCATATATGTAGGTACCTACTATAGTAGTATACTATATTATAATTACTTATTATAATATTATCTTAGTTCGTTCCATAATTTATTTCATCAAACTAAAAAAAAAAAAAAAAAATTAAATTAGTTATTTTATATGGTAGAAAAATAATTTTGACACTGTTAACCACTTAGGAGCCATTTTTATTGGCGATACTGGAGAAGAGAAACCAATCATCAGAATTCTAGAATTCTTATCAAGTATATTGTGTTCAGGATTAAGATAACCATGATAACACTTCTTTAATTAATTAAATAGGTACATCTTTATACCATTTACACTATAATTTACATGTCGGGTTTTTGAGGAGGGCGGCAGTGGCCCGTGGACATAACATGGGGTATAAATGTATTGCACAAATTTTGATTTGTACATTTTTTGTTTGGTTAGTTCCGAGTTCGGTGATTGTGCTTAATTTTAAGTCTGTGTTAGGAAAGGTTTGAGACATACTACGAGGAGTGCACGAGTAGCCTCAATGCAATTGATTGAAATGCCTAAATTGGCCTGATGTTTGATGGTTTGGCAGGACCTCACTACCTCAGATTGCGAGACCATAACTAGATTATAAGACTGAAACGGTCTTCTGATACTTACATATACCTAAGTAGTTTGTGTTGAATTGGTATTTTGGAATTTAAGATAGGATGAAGGAGATGAAATCTATTGTTTGATCATTGCTAATTTTCTTTCTTTTAAATGGGGAACCCATATTAGTTTTTTGTCGAGTATATTATGCCTGAGTATTAATTTAAGATTAATTTTAATACATTAATAAACATTTAACTTAGAGACATAATATAAGTATCCATATAGATAATCCCTTATAATGAAGTGACTTATATATCCATCAAATTTAACAAGATGTTGTAGTGGACCCACAGCTTTTATATGTTATTCAACTATAACGATGTCTGCTAGGTTTAGACTACAGTCTCATTAAATAAATAAGTGTCAAGTAAGAAAAAAATCTGCTGTTTAAGTTATTGGGAAATAATCGATGCAAAATATTTATTAAAAATGTTTTAAATATTATAATATATTATAATTTCTGAACTAAAAATAGGTCATTAACACATTCGAAACGGATCACGCGCATAACGCGTGTTAACTGTAATGGACGGATTTCGGCGGGCGTTATTTATAGTGGACGGAGCGTTTTGTTTTTTTTTTTAACTTTTTAAAAATATTTATTGCTTCTTCAATATTTACAATATTTAACCGATTTTGAAAAACAAAATACCTTTTTACAAAGCAGTTATTATTAAATATGTTTAAATACTCAACAAACAATAAAAATAATTTTAATAATGTAAATAATTCTATTCATATAATTATATTATTAAAACAAACTTTTCAAAAAAAAAAAAAAATCGACCAGCATAATAAAAGTGCTAAAATGACTAAAAAAAGTAAAAAATTTACAAATTGAAATGTAATATAAAAATTACAACCAATAATTTTGTTTTGTATGATACGTTTCAAAACATATATCAACACATAGTGGTACATCGCATATTTTACAATAATAAGGAGTTTCTTTTCTTCCTCTTATACCATTCATATGTTTCCCTTTATCGGCGCACACTTTACAAACTCTCCTAGGGTTCTTCTTTGAACGAGTAGATGGAATTCTTGAAATAAAATGACGACCGATAAGTCTATTTGAACTTTCTACGGGATTAATAATTCGTTATATACGTATTATGTAGTATTGTAGTAATTGTTTAGTATAAATGGTAAATTTTAGTATTACAATTGTAAATAGTCTTTCTATAAATATTCAATGCAATTCATAGTTTAAAATCTCTTTATAAAATATGTCAATATTTGATGTACCTACACATCATGTATCATTATTATTATTATTTTATAAACATTAATTTTAGCTTTCGGCTTCTTTCATGCTCATTTATACATATATCTATTGATATAGTAAGTGTATATATATAAACTAATTCTATGTTATATGTGTATTTAAAAATATACTTAGTAGATATATACTTAAAAAGATATAATAAAATATAATTCATGAGAAATATTATCCAAAATATTTGAAACAAAATTAGAAATCAATAGAAATTATTTCTGTAGGCAAAACACAATTATTGCCATCAATTAAAAATAAATTAAAACAGTGCACGACGTGAAGTCAACCATTTATACATTTTAATTTTCGATGTTGATAATTGTTGCATTATCGATACTATCGATTGATGAAAATATAAAAAGTGTAGAATTGAATTTAATTTAATATCCATAACGAAAAGTCATCCTTAATGTATTTTTCTATTATTGTGTTTCGTCTCGAATGTGTTAACAATTATCACAAATAAAAATTAATAAGTGTAACAGAATAAAAACTTTTCATACATTTTTTTTTTTAAATTAAATTCTTCTCAACACTATATATAATTTTAAAAGTAATAATAATAACTGAAATAAAAGTATAAATCATCAAATTTAATAACATTTTGATCACAATAACATAAAAAATTAGACACTAATAGTGTATTCAATTGATTTTACTCAACATCTCTGTAAGAATTTTCTCAAGTTTACGAGAATCAGCTGCAAAATTTCTTATTCCTTCAGACAACTTATCATTGGCCATTTTATCTTCATTCATTTCCCAGCGGAATTTAGCTTCATCAATTTGAATTTTATTTAAATCTGATGCTTTACCTAAAATCAAATATATTATTTCACAACTTGAATAAAATTTAATATTTAAATAAATATTTACCATTTTTTACTGTTAAATACTCTGTGAGTGGCTCATTAGATAACTCTAATTCCTCGAGCAGTTTTGGACTAATTGTTAATAAATCACATCCAGCCAATGCTTTGATTTCACCTAATTTCAACAAAATAATATGATTATTATAAATTGATTCAGCCCACATAAAGTACCAATATTACCAATGTTACGGAATGATGCACCCATCACAACGGTTTTATAGTTGAATTTTTTGAAATAGTTGTAAATTTTAGTTACTGATTGTACACCTGGATCATTTAAAGGCTCAAAACTTTTCTTGTCAGTGTTTGCAACATGCCTAATACATATTAATTATATATTAAATGATTATATCAATATTTTTTAAAAGTGTTTATAATTATGCAAGAAGCAACAGCTTTAGCAGCTTCTGAATACTAAGTATAAGATTATCAATGAATCTTACACATTGTATTCATGATTTTAATTTTAAAAAAAAGTATTGTTCACATTATAAAAAAAAAATATTTTCATGCAAATAAAATCCATCAACATATTTGATAATTTATTTTTAAATTTAGAAGCAAGCACTTTTAAAAATTTTGTTTCAGCCCCACCACTCCTATTTATCTACATTTACACTGTACTCAAAACTGCTGAAAGAATAACAAAACACAATAACCATATAATATGTCAAGTTCATTTGTTGGAGGAAAAAGTGTCACAATCATAAGTGAACATTTTTTTATTGAGTATTGATCACATGAAATATAGATTTAAAAATGAATAATAAATAATAATAATACAACAAATTGATTAATAATATTATAAAAGTAAGAAATGTTATGTTTATAAATACTTATGGATAGAAAAGATATTCATAACAATTCAAAATGGTAAAAAGACTAATATAGAGTAGTATATTGTTATACTCTGAATGAAATCCCATCCTCAATGAACACACCATACATGGTTATTGGTTATTATGTATTGCAATTTGGCATTGTATATAGTAAACTAAAATATATTGCAAGGAGTATAAAATGAAGAACTATTCCATTTTTAAATTTTTAAATTTGATAAAATTTACCAATCCAAAATACGGCCAACGAAAGGAGATATTAAAGTGACATCAGATTCAGCACAAGCAATGGCTTGATAAAGAGAAAACAATAAAGTTAAATTGCAATGAATTCCATGTTCTTGTTCTAAAACTCTGAAAAACATTTGAAATAAATATTAATAAATAAATTTAATTGATAATAATTGTGAAAAATTAGTGAAATAGTTTTATACTCACTTAGCTGCTTGGATACCTTCCCACGTAGAAGCTAATTTAATTAATACACGTTCTTTGGGAATTCCAGCCTTTTCATACATTTTAATGTATTTGATAGCTTTAGCAATACTTGCTTCTTTGTCAAAAGACAACCTTAAATAAACAATAATAGTTATAATTAAAAATATTATTTATTCATTAAAAATCTACACTCTTTGGTATACATTATACTGTATTTTAAAACATACCTAGCATCAACTTCAGTGGACACTCGTCCTGGAATTAGAGATAAAATTTCAGTACCAAATAACACAACAAGATTATCCATGGCTTCTTCAGTTTGTTCTTCAATTGTCCTATGATCAGTAAAATACATTTTAAAATACAATTAATTTAAAAGATTCGTAAATACATGAAATTTACAGTATTATAAATTTTATGAATACTTAATATTATACTAAGTTTGTAACCACATAAATTATATTGTTATCTATAACAAAACCTAATCTAAGATATTTTACATTAATTTTTTTTAAACAAAAATTAATTGCATCTTTTTCATTAATAGTTAGTAATCAGATATAATAATAGGTGCCAAACAAAAAATATAAAAATGTTCTTTCAAGTCACTAAATATCAGCTATAGAATATTATAAGTCGTTAAATGGATTGAAAGTGTTGATTTTCTATCACTGTATAGGTAACACACACGTAATATAAAATCAACTTTTCCCCATTTTTCATTTAAAAATGTTATTCTTAAGTATTTTTAAATATAAATTCAAAAATTGCCTTATTAATTTAATTTTTGAAAAAGTTGAAAAAAAAATGTGAAAAAGTTGATTTCAAGTAGATTTTACAATAACTTTAAATTGTTTTTCAAAGTTTTAAAAACTAGATCAATTATTATATTGTGTTTCTAATTATAAAGTTCTAATTAATTTAAATTACATAGTTACTTGTTTATTAAACAAAAAGACAGAAATTTACCACTTCTAATTCTCATAGCATCTATGTAGAACTGTTTGTTTTTTAATCCTTAAATCATTACACTTTAGATGGCCTTACTTGTTTTCAAGTTTTTAGCCAATAAAAATATTGGTTAAATTTAGATTATTTATTGTACATATACAAAAAAATATTGATACATGTAGAGTTTAAACTAACTTTCCATTTGCAACTGCTAATTTCAGAGCTTTTGATATCAAATCTTTGTACTGAGGCATTTTGGCTGCAGCTAGGATAAGACTTGGGTTTGTGGTAGCATCAGTAGGTTTATACTTTTTCATGGCTAGAAAAAATTTTAAATAGATAAATTAAAATTTAATAGATAGCAAACTAACATCCAACAATTTTACTCACTATTAGGTAATAAAAACTATAAACATAATAACAGGTAAATATCTAGAAAATTGAAAAGTTACTACAGAAAATACCTAATTAAAATCTATACAATATTATTAAATTTTCATTATTTAGACATTTGTAAAATTAATTTTAGGGAAGTACTAGGTAGCAGGTACCTATAATTTTTTGCAAGTATGAAACAAAAGAGGGAGGTTAGATACTTAAACCCGTAAATGATATAGGAAATAAAAGGTTAGTTTCTTCATTAGAAGAAAAATCCGATAGTCACAAACAAGACATAGGCTTATTTTTAAATACCAACAACATTGATGATGCTAAAAAGTATAAATTGTTAAAGCACTCATGGATTAAAACAAATAATTATGAGTTTCCCTTTTCACAAAACGAATAATTAATTTTTTAATCTGATTGGTTCAGACAATTATGTGGTTAATTTATTTCAAACATGTAGAAGGTGTATTATATACAATTTGCATATTGTGTTTGAATAATATTTCTGGTATAGGTTTACATCAATGATTAGAAGCTTAAATTAGTTTAAGTATCTTTAAAAAAATATAAAGACTCAACTGAGTATTTTAACCAACATTTAAAAATGTAATATTTTTTATTTCATTTTTCAATTTTAGAAGTTTTCTTTGAAACTTAATTCACTACAAAAATATTAAATGTAAAATAAAATAATTCGTAAAAATGAATGTATAAAAATATTGAAGTCGTTAATGAGAAATAAATAAACCAACAATTTAAATTATGAAAACTTCTTATTACACAAATATGAAAGTGGACAACCTTAACACCCTCCCCTCCAAATAAAATCTTTTTTAGTGTATGTCTCTGTTTTCCAAAACTTCTAATAATATTGAAGATTTTTGATAGGTATCAGCTTCTTTACCTAATTTATGTCATAGAATTATATCTGCTGATTTATATTTAAAGAATATATTATTTTCATTTAATCAATTAATTAAGTAACTTATCAATATTTAAACTTAACAATTTGTATTAATTTTATCAATCCTGTTTTACCTATAACATATAATATTCAATAAACGGTATAAAGTTCAAGGGCATTTAATCCTAACATGAGATAAAGAAATATAATTTCCATAGGTTATATTTTAATGGTATTTTAAAATGAAAAAAAAAACACAGGCGACTATAATATTATAGATACCTGTGATTTTTAAAATAACAACTACTAGAGCAAGTAGTACATTTGCTTTAATATATCAACATTTTATATTAATGAATTATATATAAACATTCTACAACAGACTCAGCAACCCCCACCTACGTAGGCAGGTAGGCTTACTTTTACTTTTTTTTTAAATATTGTACAACTATTTTTAGAGCATTGTTACAAGTACACTATGTACATAATAAAACCAGAAATCTTGAAAGTGAAAGGCACTACACAAATTAGGCGAATACAGCAGATAAAATAAATAAGTTATTTTATGGACTAGGTATAGACTTTTTGAAACAAAATATAAAATAACAGAATTTCAAATAGATAAAACATTCAATAATCAAGTGGTGTACATTTTAAAAATATTTAATTATCAGCATAGTCCATCAGTTAGTCAAAGTACATTAGTTACCTTAACAATAATAACAATAAGAAAGTTGAAGGTTACTAATAATAATCATACTAATATGTTTAAAACTATAGTTAACTATAGGTATTCTATGGTATTTTAGCGGTTCGATACATACTTTCAAAATCTCCAGTGTCAGCTACGACAACGGTAAAGTTCTTGAGCTGAGCCAACGCCGACATTTTTGACTTCTTAGACGACGGTTCTGTCATTTTAATAAAATATAAGATGTATGTTGTATACTTGTATTGAAGACAATTCACAATCCGGACAAGCGTGAACGGCGGTTTATTATTGACTAACAGTAAGTTTTGAACTAGACTAGCTCGGTGGTTCAAGGATGTAGGAACTACCTGTAAGAATTGGGAAGTCTATCTGATATTCTGATTAGGGAAACGTAAAATGAACATAACCTCCGCTTGAACTCTACATCGGCACTACTGCCAATCGTTCGATCAAGTGCCGACAGAAATCCGACAGGTTGGTCATACTTTGATCGCGGGCAGCAAGGTGATTGGCGCTTGTAATGATGGTGAAGGTGAAAAAACGAGTTCGTTAATCGTATAGGTTTAATTTATAATAGTTATCGTTCACTTGCTCGCCGGGCGAATTAAAAATATCAGGCAGTTAAAAAAAAAAAAAAATCTGTTTATAATTTATATCAATTATCGGTGTCTGGGAAGCAAACTATTTATATATTACCACATATTACTACCTATGTTTTGTCCGTTCGATTAGAAATGATCATAGTGATCATAGCTAGAGAGCCTAGATTCTAGAATCTAGATAATAATAATATGTATACCAAAGATACTATTTATTTTTAATTTTTGTATCATAATAATATATTATGCATGTTATAATATTATTAAATAATATGTATTATGTAATATGTTATGCATTAATAGAATTTAATTCATTCAATTACTGTGAAAAACTGAAAAAACATAATTCAGACGAACCTAGAAATATCGTATTCAAGCATATTATGTATTATTGTATATTATATATCGTTGAACATGTATAGATTTTCTTCTAAGCACTTATATATATTCCTTCGAAACAGATAACTTCATACTTGATGATGTATGAAGTTTTATTAACAATAAAATATTAAGACATGTGTTGCAATGATATTTAGATTAATAGTCTTGCAGTAATGCAGTCTCACAATGATGAATGAATACACTAATCACTAATCTGTAACTACTTGAACTTGATTAGTTCAAAAAATAAATGTAATAATTATTGTTTAAAATTATGGTAAGACAAAAAATAATAATAACATTGAATTTATTAAATAGGTTCGTTCACATGAAATTTCAATAGGCTTATCATATACTTCCGATTTGTTTAGTAGGCATATCGTTATAGATTTATATTATGTTTATGTTCAATAACTAATATACGTAAGTAGGTACTAAGTAATGTTAAACGGGCTTTTCAGATTATTAATTTATTATTCATTATTCTCCTAGGCTCTACGGGTCAACTTATTAAATTTAAATATCTAATGTACAATTAAAAAAAAAAAAAAAAACATTCTTTAAATGAGAAATACAAATAACCAAAGTTATCTTTTTAAATCCAAAACATATTACGTACTATTACTGTTCCATATTTACATCAATATATAGTACATTAATTTTAATTTACTCATAAAATGAAATTTCTAAGTATTAGGTATTATATTTTATCCAACCATATGTGGACTAGAATAAACATGATTACAAGTTTACAATTTTTTTTAAACAATGAGACTTATTTTATAACAAAATATTGAGCTTTATCAATAATTTAATAGGTAACATAATTTCATTGTGATATTTACTACTATTATATTAATATACAGGTAAAGAAATTATATTATTCATTGATTAGGCTGTACAGTACACTGACTATAATATTAACTAATAAATTGTATATCACTATAATATGTTAATTATATTTATGTAATAAATAATAATTATCTTCACAGACCATAGGTTACTTGATGTGTAATGTGTAGTTTTACACTAACTATATTCAATTTATCAAAATAAAGAAAAAAATTTATTATGTTTTAAATAATAATGTAGGTATATAATATGTCGTTATGTGCAAGTGTTAAACTATTTCAGTCATGGTGTCATTAATATATTACTGATGATTTGATTTTAGAAAAGTTCTCTGAAAATTAAATCATATATAATATCTTATTTAATTATTAGATACCTAGAAATATTTTCAAATTACACTAATTAATACTGAACCAGGTTTATATTGTTGAATTGTTCTATAATTATTACAATTACAAAATTGTAAGTAATATTTACCTACTTTTAGTACTTTTAGATACCTATTCTCGTTTCTCAAGTCTAATTAAAATAAAAAATATTCATATTAAAACCAAATGTTTTATAACTCTAACGTAGACATTGATGTTACAATCTTAAACAAAGAGAAAACTTTAAGGATAAACAACTTTGTTTTTAACAATCTATTATCTAAATAATGTTTATTTTTTATTCTAAATAAACATAGGTAATCATTTTTAAAAATGATCAATCTATTATTCATTTGTGTAGAATTTATCTATTACAAACTGATAATGATGAAATAATAAATGTATGAACTAAAAAATATGTCTTTGAAAAGACTGTATTAGTCAATATTAGGTAACATTGTTATTCTATTTTATCTGTAAGCTCTCTTTTGCTGACTTTAACAATCAAACTAATAAATGCAAATAATAAACTTTTGAATATATTTTTAAGTATAACATAACTATCAGATATAAAGTGTTTTACTTAAAATAAAAATAAAGGTATGAGATAAGGTTGAGTATGTAGATTAAAATATAGTGTTGTTAAAAAAACATTTATAAAAATAGTGATATACTAGTAATTCAGTATAATACTCTTACCCTTAACTCTTCTAAATTACCGCAAATAAACAGCTATATTAAATTAAAACAGGTTATAAGTTTTTTCAAGCCAAATAATTTTCTCATGATTCCTACATGGCTACAACAATTACTGTTGTCATCTATAACTAAATATTTAAGTTAAAATATAATATAACCAAAAAAAAAAGTTACCTATAACGTAATATATTATGCTCTATTAATATTTTTGAAGAGGAATGAAAAACATTTATTGTGTCATGATATTAATACACTACAACACTAACTCTTTCCATGAGTGTCTCTTAAAGTTTTGTCAAGTCGAAACCACTAGTTACACAAATTGTATTATAATTTATAATAAACAATGATATAACTAAAAAAAATAACACAATTATTTCTTTGTGGTTATAAATTATTATAATGCATTTTTAAACAATAATTTTGTCATAATTTTCATATAGGAAATAGATATAATATTTTTAATCATATTCATTTAACATACATTTTAAATACATTCTACAAATGTTTATAAGGTTATAATATTATAATTGATATTCTTATTTTTATTTTTAAACAATATTAGTAATAAGTAATAACTAATTAATATAATAATAAATGGCGTGAATTTTGTCTGACAAATTATAAACAACACAAATGGTAGTTAATAACAATTTTAATACATATATATTTCATTAATTTCACATCATTTATAATGCTGCTTCATTAATAGGTGAATTCGGGTAAATAATACTGCGTGTTGAAACTTAAGAACAGTTAAATTACAAACACTAACATTGTTGTCAATATTAATAACAATACAAAATAATAAATAGTAAATACTTTGATCATTAAAATATGTATAATAAAATAAAAATACCACTGTATAAGCCTATAAACTTTATCATATACACAACATTTAATTTGAGTAGATTTTTTTCTATTAGGTGTAAATAATAAATTAAATAAAAAAATTACAAGGTACAAATAAAATGTTTCTATTACACTGATAAAATAAAAAAAGAACACCCTGGTAGTCTGAACAAAAATAAGGTACAAAGAATACAAATACTTATTCTATGTAACTTTTGAGAATATATAAATTAAATGCCAACTGCACTAAATGTAACATACAATTTTGAAGTATGTTTTATGAGTTTGGATTTTTAGTAATTAATATAAATATTTAATACATTTATTATATAAGTAATTTGTTCGAAAATAATTAAACAAAAAAAAAAAAAAAAATTGTTCTCTTAAATAAGTTGTAATATTTATATTATTTTAAACAGATCAATAATGTAAATACAACTATGAAATAAAATACTGAATTGAGGAACAAATTTTGAACTTAAATAAACAGAACATTTTGATCGATACTGACTTTAATTAGAAGGTCTATTAAATAGTTGTTTGTGATGTGATTAACAATTATATACCTAGTTCATATTTGTCCGATTCAAATAATTCTTTCATTGTGCACAGATTTTAAATAAGATTAATTGAGCATGCTAATAAGTTTATAGAATGAATATTTTTGAAAAATATGTAAATAAAATAAAGATTATTTAAGAAATTAAAAAAAAAAAAAAAAATAGAAAAAATAAATAAAAAGTTAAAAGTAAGTTTTGTGATGATTTTGATTTTTATACATTTATCTAAAACGATAATACTAATATAGTTATTTATAATTATATTTTTTGATGGCTAACTATCTAATATGGAAATAACTTTTATCACAGGTATACTTAATTATAAAATATATAGACTATAGTACACAAATTGAATAATTCAAAAGTAAACATTTCCCTTAGGGAAAAATAAAAGTGATTCTAATATTGGTGAAGAAACCTTGTCTTTCTTTAAGCGGCAAGTTCAGACAGCATCACATAGAGTAGATGCAGCTTCTTCCACATTCCAGTTACAGTTGTTCAGAGCCGTAATACAGGCTTCTCTGGATGCCATTCCTAATCTGAAAATACCAGTTATAATATAATTTAATATTATTAATTCATTAAACTGTTTTCTTAAATATGTGTCATCATTATTATAATTGATTTACTTACCTTAAAAGATTGTTAATTTTTAGATATTTTACACTCTCCTGGAAATTCCAACACGTAGCTTCTAAAGCATCTAAACATTCTTCTTCGGTCACTGTGTTATTAAAATAACTACAAAGCTGAGATACGGAGGAATCAGACTGAAATAAATATAGATATTAATAACAGCAGGATAAACATTTTATTTTTTCATGCGATGTCCGCATGTGATATTCTTGTCTTGCAAAATATATATAACATAGTAAATTTGCATTTGTTAGAATCTATTTTGTGTTGTTGGTATTAATATTGTAACAAATTAACCTATAATAAAAGTTTAAAACTAAGAATATTATCCGTGTTTTTTTGTAGATTTTATATTATATTTTAATTAATAAGTGTTTTAAATACAGTGGAACCTTGATTATGCCTGATAATGGTAGAGAGTGATCACATAGATAAATGAAAACCACAGTTAATCAACTTTTTATTTATTTATTAACAATGCAATACACATATGCATGTACATATTGTACATTGTCTTGTTATTAAGTTATATCAGGGCTTAAAATATGAAGTAATTAATCTTTTTTAAATCTAATTACAAATAGTCTATACATGGTTTAATTAATTATTATTATTTATTGTTCTCTATCTATGTGTAGTATAATATTATGAACTGCTTACACAGTAAAGTTCTTTACTTTTGGTACATACAAATTTTCAGAAGAGAGCATGGTTAATCGAGGTTCAACTGTATAAAAAATAGTAATATTTAAAAAAATTCTAACTATCTTTAAAATAAAATAGTATCACAGAAGAGATGGAAGATATTCTTACAGATAAATTAGATAATAACTTTATTAATAAGTCAATTTATTATAATATTAATACTAAAATATAATACATTTTATTGAATAAAAAATTATTTTGATATAACTGTTTAAGTTTGTAAGTTGGAAACAATACGGGCATCACATTCTCATTATATTATTATTTACCGTATTTTGCTCTGGAACAATTTGATACATGTTGGGTGTTTGACTATAGTACCTTGATAGGTCTACTGGTGGACTATAGTATGGTGAACTATAATTTGAAGCAACAGTTAAATTATCAGTCTTGACATTCGAATATACATCATTTCTATAATAATCTGAAGTTGTATTATTGATATTTTTATGTGCAGTTATATCACTTATACACAATTCTTTGACTTTATTTTCTGCCGAATTCAGGTTGGCCGCATATATTGGATCTGAATCATACTTAGAAACGAATAATGACATATCAAGTTCTGTCGTCGTAGAATAATAACTAGATGTGTTTGAACCATTAGTGAGATTATTTATGGAACTTGAAGGTCGAGGAATAGCTGAATTTAAAACTTCCGTATTTAATTTTTTTGGAACCACATTAGGAGGTGCCAACACAATTTGATTAGTGTTGGCTTGTGCTTCTTTTTTACCTAAACTTTTTTCAAGTTCAGCAATGAAGTTCATATCAAGTTTGGGTGTATTAGTCAGAACAGGCTCATTGGATTGTAAAGTGTGTATATCTGAATAAGAAGGAAATTTTTGAACAGCATCAGTGGTAGTTTCAAAGATAGAAGTATCAAATGGATCAGTAGGTTGTTCAGAAGAAAATAATCCGCTGACATTTGAGTATGTATGACTATAATTAAATGGTTCAGAATTGTCAGCTGAAAAACAAAACATTCAGATAATAAGATAACAGATTTAATTTTACTTAGATAATTCATATCTGATAAGAAATACTAACTCTCTGCAACATCAATTGGTTGATCGAGAATAGATAAATTTGAGTTGATGGATGAAGAATTACTGCTATTATGGTTTATTGGTGGTGGTGCACATCCTTCTATATCAACCAAAACTGGTTCGCCATTAGGAAGTTGAGGAAATGGACCAGGAGGTCTGCCAGGAGCTGGCCGTAAACTTCTTTTACGACCATCTGTAAGCTTGGAATAGTTGAATTGTTTGTTTGATGGAAGTATAGATGTAAGCACAGTGTTTTTGGATTTTTCTGCTTTAGATCGTACATTTTTTTCAACTAGATCTGAATTTTTTCGACTTGGTAGTATAGGAGGACCAGTTTCTACAATTTTTGGACGACCTCCTAATAAATCCGGTGGCTCCATAGGATTGTTCAAATAGACTTGATCAATCTTATCATGAAAGCCCCAATTTTTTCCACTGGCATCACCATGATGGCCAGTATGAATGAAAGAATTTCGAAGGGGTTTGCTGATATCATCTGATGCTTTCCGTCTCATTGGATCAACTGATCGCCTACATAAATGTATCAATTTAAATTGAATAATGATCACTTGTTACTATATATATATATATATTAGATAATTAAATAAATTGTATTTTACCGAGCAAAGTTTCCAATTTGAAAAGTTCTTAAATTTTGTCCTTTCCACCAGTAATGATCAGGTTGACCATCAATTACAATAATTCTATCACCTACTTCTACTTCTAATTTACTAGAATCATCACCAAATTCAGAGGATACCGAAGCTGATGTAGCTTTAACAATGTTTGGCGAGTTACTTTTTAAATAATTTCTAATACTTTTAAAACTTGGGCGTTCACCTGGATCCAGAATCCAACACTATAGGTAAAATATAAAAATGTAATACAAAAATTTAAAGAAAGAATTTAATATTGTTAACTCACCTGTTTCATTAATCTATATAAATTTATTGGACATGCTTCTGGTTGCTCTAAACGCTGGCGTTCTCTAACAAGTTTGGATAGTACTTGAGAAGCATCAAGACCTGCCCAAGGTTCTTCACCACCAGTAAACATTTCCCAAAGCACAACACCATACATCCATGTATCAGAAGCATGTGAAAATTGTCTGGTACGTAAACTTTCTGGTGCACACCAAGGGAATGGTACTCTGCGTCGTTCAGTCATAACATAACAATCTTCTTCCATTGGTAATAATCGCATAAGTCCAAAATCACCAATTTTCACCTAAGTTATATAAAAATAGTATTCATAAATAGGATAATAATGTAAAAGATATAAACTAATAACTATACTCTATAGTAATAATAAATAAAATAAAAATACCTGATGAGGTGTAGTAAGCAATATATTTCGACATGCTAAGTCTCTATGAATACACCTTTTTTTCTCAAGATACTCCATACCAGTAGCAACTTGTAGAGCATAATCCCAAAGATCAGTAATCATAATATGGCCACATTGTTTTCTTAAATAGTCTCTAAGACTACCAAGAGCAGCTAATTCAGTTACCATCATCATTGGCTGAGTCAAAACAATTCCATATAACCTAAACAAACAGAATTAAATTTAATGCTTCATAATGAAATCATACATAGAAAAATGTACAATAAAAGTAGGTACTTATATATATAAATATTAGTATAAAATATCAACTATAACCTATTAAATATTGTTTAGATCAATAAAAGATATAATAAAAAAATATTAATAACAAAGTTTCATTGTTGATTGAAATCAAAACAAATAATCAATATTAGACTTAAAAATTCATTGAAAAAATTTAGACATCAAATATTAAAATCAAAGAATAATAACTATCTATGTTTACAATAAAACTTGAATTTATTTATTGGTAATCCTTAAGTTTAAAAAATAGTTAATCAAACTTCACTCATCATTAAAAATCAATAATTTATTATTGTGTTTATTATTATTATATTACTATCTTAATATGAATGAACTATCGTTATGCAAGATGTATATCTATCATCCGAGTAGTGGTTGTAATAATATTGAAGGATAAATTACTGTCTTAACCAGGGCCAGTGCTTAATGTGATCGTTGTTACCAAAATTAAAAAAAAAAAAATTATGTGCTATCAATCAGTATATAGATGTGGCCACTCTAATTCTAAATCCCGGTGACATTTTTAATCCAAGTCTGCCCCTGGTCTTAATTGTGGTTTGCATTTGATCAATGATAATCCAATAAATACTTATCCAAATAGTAATCAGTTAGTGTTATTTTTTTTAGTTTATAGAAAGATGTTGTCGTATATGAAATTCATGTCAGTATTAAAACTATGTTTATGGATGGCATTTTTGACTATTGTACAAAATTCTATCAGTTTAGAGTCATTAGTTTTAAAAATAACAAATATATTTCTCTTGCACTTAGTTTATTAAAAGATAAAAAGGTATTATAGTACAGAACTGTTATGTCTACATTGAAAAGTAATTTATTGTTTGGATATGAATTTAATATTTAAGCCACTACATATAATATCTAACATTGAAAAAAGAATTCTTTAAGCTGCAATTAAAGATTGCCTGAACACAACTTGGATTGGATGAAAACTTCATCTCAGTCAAGCATGGTGCAGAAAAAATTGTAGAATTATAATTAGAACACAAAAATAAACTCAGAAATTGGAAAATAGTTTTTTCGATTGACTTTTCTCTCTCCAGATGAAGTGAAAAATGTGTTTTTAGAATTAATTGCTACAGAACTTATGGATTCAATAATTATTGAATTTAGTGACCATTTGGTCAATAAACAACAATAATTATTGACTATGATGATACATTTACAACCACACTAGGCAGTTTTTGATTATGATGTTTGGAGAAAGAAAAATGGAAGTTAAGCTTTCAGTTTTTAATTCAAAACTGAAAACCAATTGTCATTTTACATACTTGAAATTTTAAAGTATTTAAAATATTCAGAAAAAAAGACAAACAAACAATATTAACATATTCAAAGATAAATTTATTAGATTTGGAAATTATTAAAAATATTGAAAGAATTAGTCAAAAATGTATTAAAAATAAAATCAAACAATATTTGAAAAAAAGACATTGATTAGCTGACATATTTGTTAAATGTGTAACTATCAGTATTCAGGACATAATTTTATTTCCAGACCACAACTCAGTATCAACCCCAAAATATAATTTCGATATTTTATATCTAAATATTATTAAATATTAATTTTCACTAAATACAAATTTATTTAAAAATTTTAATTAAGTACTTTATAAGATGCACATGATCCAATGTGTGCATAGCCTGAACTTCCTTCACAAAATCTTCAAACATTTGTGGCAATGATGGTACATCTTGTTTTAACATCTTAACAGCAACTTGTACAACACGACCAGTTGATGTGGTCCATTCTCCACGACTCACTATTCCAAACGAACCATCACCAATTTTTTCAGATAACCTAAACACAATCATTACAATTAATATGTAATAATTCATAGTTAAATAATAAGATACAGTAAATATTCATTTACTTTATATCCTTTTCTAGAATTAAACAAGTAAGGGATAGAGCTGATGGTTGAGAAGATTCAGTTGTAGATGTATTTTTTTTTAGTGTTCCTGTTGAATGTTTGTTGGCTTGTGTCCCACCCAAAATTGACAAAATTTTATGTCTTCGTTCGGCACCTTTACGTTTTTTTACAGCCTCCAAAAGCCTTCGAGCTGCTGGTTTACTAATACCAATATTTTCCAAATCTTCTGGCTTAACATACTCAAAGTGAGCTAATCTGGTTATCTAGACAGATATTAAAAATACAGTAAATACCAATATTATTAATATTTTGAAATTTACTTGAAGTTCTTCAATGATTCGATTGAGGAAATGTTCAAGTTGAACATCTGACAAAAGGCTTTGAAGCCATTCTTTATCATCACCATCATCAGTTAGCGCCATTTTAATGTATAGTGAACATCCTATAAATAAGAGAAAATAAGTTAACTATATAGTAAATTTGTATTACAAATCATAAACTATCAATAATTTTAAGAGGAAGTCGCATACGCATGTGTTGTCTTCATCTTACACACATACAACATGGACAAAACATGTTTACGCAGTCTGAGTAGAACTTGTTCAATTTTGGTTAGGATAAATATACTTATTATAAAATTGAATTGTAACAATATTTCTGAAGGCAATTCGATGCGTTTTTTCTACTATCCCCAATATGACGTTCATTATATCGTTAAGAAATAAAAAAACTTTTAAAAAAACTCAACGTTTCACCCTTTAAAATATTATCACAATTGAATTTTATAATAGGTATATTTACTCTAGAACTAAAATTAAGTGAGTTCTACTCAGACTACGTAAATGTATTTTGTCTATGTTGTACATGTGTAAGACAGAGACAACACTTGCGGTGCGACGTTCTCTAAAAGCATGGCCTGTTTGAGGATAACACAATCTACAAAGAATATGATTGCAATAATATGTATGGTTTTTCTAGGATTGTAAGTGTTTTAAATATAATATCACATTGTCTTGTAACAGATAATTGATCAAATTGAATCAAACTTCAATCATTTATGTTAACATTTCTAGTTAAAAAGCATAATTGTTTTGATAAATTATAAAAAATTAAGTTAATTATTTATTTGAATGTAAAATTCTATTTAAAATTTATTTTCTAGCTTGAAAACAACAATTATTAACAAATACACACATTATATTCACTTTTATTATCACTTATCGCTAATTGATTATTTTATTGGTTACTCATTCCAATTAATAACATCGAATAAGCTTTTCCTACATAAACATATATAATGTAGAATGCTGACCATAGTGTGTGGTATTCCAGTAATAAAATAAGAAGATATTAAAACTGGTGGTTAACCCTGGAGGAGTGGTAAAATTCTTTCCATGAAAACTAAACAAAAATGTTCGTCCCGGTTAGAGTAAAATAAAATATGGCAATACTGACAAGGAGAAAACAATACAAAAAGTATTACACTGTTAGCAACCTGTCTTGCCACTATTATGGCAACTGGACCATATCTATCACTTTCATGCATCTTAATGCTAACTACTAAGCTGTTATATATAACATTAACTAGAAAGCAATTACAAATGTTGTTCATTAATAAAATATAAATTTCTGAAGTCATAGAACAAAATTAATTAAAAATGAACACCATAGGGCATAAGTAGTACTTAAAAGTAAAAAATATAAATATTTAACGCCCAAAAATTTTTTTCATTAAAGAAAATAGTAAATTACCTAATACTCAATTTGGATTTCGTCATAACCACTCTACAATACACCAAGTCCATCGTCTTGTGGATAAAATATCGTACACTCTTGAGAAAAAGCTTATTTGCACAGCTGCCTTCCTCAACGTATCACAAGCATTCGACTGAGTATGGCATGAAGGCCTACTCTTCAAACTCAAATCTATTCTTCCACCATACTATTTTCTATTATTTAAATCCTATTTAGAAAACAGACACTTTTCCGTTCGATCTGGCTTCTCCTTATCCGAAGTATCACCAATCCACGCAGGGGTACCTCAAGGTTCCGTAACAGCACCTCTACTCTTCAATTTATTCACCTTAGATCAACCTACCACCCCCAACACTACAACTAGTGACTTTACCGACGACAAGGCGCTTCTAGCGATCCATTCCGACCCCGAAATTGCTTCAAACCTCATACAAAATCATTTCAATCTCTTATCAACCTGGTATAAAGACTGGGGAATAAAAATCAACGAAACAAAATCCATCCATTGTACGTTCACACTAAGGCAAATAGTCTGCCCGCCCATCTACCTCAACAATGTACCCCTCCCAACCGCCCAAAATGTCCAATACCTAGGTCTACATTTAGACTGCAGGTTAACTTGGGCAACTCACACCCACAACAAAAGACTTGCCTTAAATAATCGCTCTCGACAATTACGTTATCTCCTCACATCACAACATGTCAACTTAAAAAACAAGCTACTATTATACAAACTCCTACTCAAACCGATCTGGACATATGGTATCCAACTCTGGGGTGCAGCCAAAAAGTCCAACTTAAACAAAATTTAAATCTTCCAATCTAAATGTCTTCGTCAAATAACTAAAGCTCCCTACTATGTATCTAACAACACTCTACATAAAGATCTAGCTATTCCAACAGTCCAAAACGTCGCAAAAATTTTCTACAAACGCACACACTCCAAGTTCCACAGCCATCGTAATCCCCTGATTTCCGAACTATCTACCAATGCTATTCCTGGTGACCCCAGAAGGCATCTAAAACGTACCTGGTGTCGTGACCTACTAACCTAAAATTGTATACCTCTATCTTCCCTTAGTTTTGTAATCCCACCCTCTTCTACTAGCAAACTAAAATCCTAACCTTAAGTGCCTCCAATGGGCGGCTTCTTATTTCCAGCCTCTCAAGCCATGTCACCTCCATCACATGCACTTATTGTAAAACAACATTTACAGATTGTGTATATTTAAATAAACGTTAAAAAAAAAAAATAGTAAATATAATATGTAACAATCATTTAAATAAAATTATGTTCAAAATTTAATTATTTCTCTGCAACATTGAAAAAAAAAATATGGAAATGGTTAAAAAATAATTATTAAATTAAATTACCGCTTAAAAAAATAAAATAAAATTATTTATAAACATTAAACATTGAATATGCTTATGTAAACAAAAAAATTATAAAATAAGATCCATAATTTGTTTAATAATGTAACAGCAAATTAAAGTGCACACTTCAATGTGAAAGGTTGCAAACATTATTGAGAATTAAATACTTAATAAAACATTTAAATTGAACACTAATAAAACTCAACTGATCTGACATCTATAAATATAATTGTTAATACTAGAACTACATAATACGAATCAATAATTACCTATGTATTGTTAGAACAATATAGTACTTTAATAAAATATATCTAACTTGGTACCTAGGTAGTTAGTACCAGTGGCGTATCTAGGATTCATTTTACGGGGGTGTTTTAATATTGAATAGTGTCATGGAAGGTGGGGGAGGAACCCTCACACAAACCCATAATACATTAACAAAAA
>VUJU01000047.1:0-42500 GCA_009835225.1 Aphis craccivora
ACACACACATATATATATATATATATATAGTACCTGACTATTATATTATATTATTATAATCAATTTACAATGTTATTTATATTTGTGTGGCATAATATACAACATAACCGCGATAATTTAATTACACTTAATTGTGTTATATAATATTAACACACGATCGTATTACGAATAAAATTATAATATAATGTGGTCGAATTTTTATTCTAGGAGAAATTTTAAAATATGCAGATGAAGAGCGTAACGCATTTTATGAATATATGTAATTCAATTTAAGGTTAAATGTGTGATTAAAATGATCGAGTTATATATTTTCCTGAGGATAAGAAATACTTATAGGTTAAAATACATTAATTTTACTGAATTAAAAATATACAACACTACTAATATATATATATAACACTACAAATAAAGTACACTCAATAAATACTTAAATATTATTCTGTAAAAAAAAACGTCTTCGGTCTTCGAGTATAATATTTAATTATAACCATATAAATAATACCTACATAGTACATAGGATATAAATTATGATTTATAAGACAGGTTTATGAAAAGAAATAATAATACAATATTGCATTATTCGAAACAATTTATTTAGTCGAACAAAATTAATGACAAAACGTTTGTTATTGTTGTGTTTTTTGATTATATTCTACTTGAGGTAATGTATTGACATGTATTATAATATATAAATGGTAGTGCAATTTATAATTATGACGATTGACTCACCAAGGCAATTTAAATTATACGTATTATTCAAATTTCCAAAACAATAAACGTCTTGTTTAAATTCCAATGTATGTGTGTACCTAATTCAACAAAAGGAAAATTGCATAATATTTTTGTATTTTACATGGAACTAGCTTATCATTTTGTTATACAATGTACATTTAAAAAATAACATTATTATACATACATTTATACACGATTCTTTACAGTTGGTGAGAGTTTTTAAATTGTTGGCCACTAATTCTAACATACTTTTATGTAAGCTAAAATTTCACGTACTTATCTTAAACTATGAATAATTTGTTATAAACTCCATTAAATATATAGTACTTTAAAGTTAGAATCATATGATAAATAAAAATTAGGTTAAATTATCAAATTCTAAATAGGATTCATAATTTACAATTTAATCTACTATTTATTAATTGAATATACCTATGATAAAATGATAACATTACGTCTATAAAGATTATTCTTATACAACTTGTACATTATTCAAAATGTGTTTAAGCTAATATAACTGGACAAAATATGTAAGATAATTTTTATTATTTTTTATATTTTTTAAATTACCTATTGCTTTTATAATTAAAACCTCGTAAAACCAATTAACAGTAAAAATATAGTTTTAAATTTGTAAAATAGGTTATGTATAAATTCCAGATGATTAAATTAAGAAAATAATATAGGTGATATCGGAAAAAGAACTAGAATTTAGATGAGTTGAATATCAGGCGAGCCGAGAGGAGTACATAATGAAGAAATGGTATAGGAAAATAAATAGTGTGTACTATTTAAAATTTATGTATATTATATAACTTACCATAATAAATTGAATCTATGAGTGAATTAAATACTTATAAATACGTAGATTTGAAAATGATTTAAAACATAAAAAAGCATACTGAAAATGTATAAGTCGATAAATTACATATGATCTTAAAATAATCAAATGAAATAAGAGAATAATATTTTTTTTAAATAAATACACTTAACGAAATTTCAGTTTGTCCAATAAGTTAAAAAAAAACAATGTATTTTGTGACCACTTTAAAATAGAGACGTTAAAGATTTGTAACTGACGGAGTACCGAGAGTAACTGCGTTTAAAATAAAGAATAATATAAGACTAACCTTCAACGAACGAACCCACCCACTTTTACCCCGCTAGACATAAACATCTGCCCGTTTTGGGGTGAAAATACGCGCCTATTTGGGGGAAGGGTCATTTTAGGGTTTTAAATAGAAAATCTGACATGCCGTTCTTTGTTATTTTGATGAAAACTACAATTTTTTGTTAATGCCTTAAAACTACCAAACGGCAGAATATATGTAGAGTTTAGACTAACTTGTACCCACAAAAGGAATATCGTGTATTGGTACATTCAAGTAAATAAAAACTTAATCGATTTAATTGACAATCACGAATGAATATATGTTTTTTTTTTAATTATTACCACATTCAAAAAACGTAGAGGTAATATATCACACTACATACGATATTTACTCTGCAGTCTGAAGACGTATACTGCAGTATAATAGCGTACATTGTTATAATATAATGTATAAAATATATCTAGTTCATTCTCGTTCGTATTTAAATTATAATAAACCACCCATAAGTCGCGTCACGTTGTTTCAGAGGTGTGGCGGTTACACGTGGTTATCGTTACTACGAATTGACCTCTGGAAAAATCAAAGAGTGACAGCAGGATCGAGTGAGAGTGGACTGGGTCAAGTCCGACCGATTTTCAGCTCAGGTCACTGTTATGAGCCGACAGTAGATAAAAATTGTATATTCGATTTTCGGTAGAAAGTGCGATGATGTACAAGTAATCCACTATACGTATATTAAGTATGCCATGTTGGGACAAGCACAATCGACTAATATCGTTTGAAGTGAATCATATTAGGTATATGAAATTATAATGTATTTTCTAACCATATGGCAATGAAAACATAACTACTATTATTAGAGAGTGAACAAAAATTATCTAATATCCATTATTTTAACATTATAGCGTATTCTATATACACCTCGTCAAACACTTGTATTATAACAATTACAGTGTGCATTATCACGCCATAATGCCACATGGAAGAGCCGAGAAGTTAACGATACGTCTAATAACATTACACGGGATGCTGCATGTTGTAAAATTTTATTAAATAATATCATCACTGTCTGCATAGAACTTGAAAATATGTTTAAATTGTATTTAATTAAATTCTGTTTAAATGTGAAACATAAAAACCGGGCATTAACAATTATAACCTAACAATTATACAGATAAAAATACGCACAGGTAACTAATAATTAGGCACTATATCTATACAAATTTAAAATAGAAAAGTAAATTAACTTACAGCATCTTACGGTTTAGTTATTTAAATTGAAACATTAATAATTTTAAAAATAATAAACAGTACTATTTATGTCTAAATGAGTGAAAAAATTGCCGGTCAAACGATTTAGTTGAAAGTTAACATGGTATTACCGTATTACATTCGAGTGCAACGAAATAACTTTGAAATGATTTACACGCTTCCCACGTAAGGTACTCGGAAAATAAAACCGTGAAAGATAAATCATAAAGGACAAAACCAACGACGTCAAATTTATTTTAAATCTCTTAATATCATCAAACGTGTTTCTGTAAGGAAAAAGTACAAAAATATAATCAAATCAATGTATTTGCATAAATATCAACAAATGATGACTTCATTCCTGTAATATATCGATATATCGATGTATTATAAATAATAATACACAAATATAACGGACGAATGGAACGCAAATAGGTACAACAGCTTTAGCAGTTAGACTAAGACACGAGACGTGTGTATTTTATTTTTTTTTAAATATTATGCACAGCGAACTCCTACGTATAGGTACGTCCTATTGGTACCTACCCATTTACGTAAACGTAGCTCTAGAGACTTGTCAGTTTCTTACGATATAATGACTTATCGTCAAAATAAATATTAAACACTGATATAAAGTTATTTACCATAATATTATTATATTGTGAAGTATGTGTATGGTTATATATTTTTATCGATATAGACGTCGCGTCGGCGCGTATATAGCCGCAGGATCGCAGGCGTTCAAAATACTGTAAACAGATCGTTTTGGTAAAAACACAACATTGCTGCCGCAGTTGTACGTACCTATCGGAACTTAATATAACATACCTACACTATAATATAATGATATATACCTTGTCCGGGAATGGTCAGTGGAAAGTAAAAACTCGGACGGCTTACACCCGTACATACGATATGATATTATTATATTATATATAATGACACGTTCCTTCCACACGTTAACGCGTACACGACGATAATAGTTCCGAGAGTTGTATTGAGTACACCTACGCTTACGGCGGATATCATGCCATATAAAATTATAACTAATATTGACTTTTTGAAAAACGACAAGGTACATTCTAATAAACACGGTTGTCCGCGCGTATATATGTTAATAAAGATTATATTTTTAAATAAAATGATAAACTAAATTATTTTTCATGTATAAATGCAACACGTATAGAACCTACATTATAGATTCTCGCAATTGTAACGTCTATACGTGCAAAAACAAAATCGTGCTGCGAACCTAGTTGGTTTTATATACATTACCTATATATTATTTGACAGTGCGCGGTTTTGCGCAACCGCGGGGTTTCGTCACGATCGACATTTATCCCTGACATTTTTTTTTTTTTTGGCATGTTATCTATATACAAGTATCTGCGAACATATTGGTGTATAATAATATCGTGTTATATAGCAGCTAGGAAAATTTTCATTTAAACGAGAATAATTAATCACTGAATTTTATATTCTGCAAATTCTCTGTAAACGCGTATATCGATATCGTGATTCGTGACGACTTAATCGTCGTACATTAATATAATATTCATAAAATACTCACATTTAAGTATACAAATTGTTTTATCTTTAAGTGTATAACTACCTATAGTAACACAACTTCGTAATCGTACAACACTTAAAAAAATTAAATTATTACAACAAAAGATTTATACTTGAGGCCAATCCTTTAAAATAGTAAAGCGTAAAACATTTCTATAATTGATTGCTCAAGGTCGATGTATTGATATAACAGGGGAATTATACATAAGTATATAATATTATATTATTATAATATGCACAATACACGTACCTAAGCATCAACTTAATTTTAGATGCATTGCTTTATCAAAACACAATAAATACAAACGTGTATTGTATTTTTAAGTTTTAAAATATTTGTAGTACCTATTTAGTGGAAAGCAATTTGTAATGCTCTTTACCTAAAATATTTTGAAGAAAATTATTTTTTGTTAAACAAACGAGTAGTGTAGAGGTATCTTAAATCATAATAATACATCGGGATAGCGAGTAACTGGCATACACTGACATGGTTGTCTATTCAGAAGGACTTAAGAAAAATATTTGACACAGATTAAATGTATTTATAATCATGCATATGGTAGGTATGTGGAAAATTATACGAAGAGGATATAGGTACGTTAACTTTCATACAATTTAATCAACTCATTATACCGTTTTTACGTACAACATAATATTTGACCAGTAAACGGTACCCTAAAGAATATAGGACCACCTTGGATTCTATAAAATCATATCGAGTACCATTAATTATTATATTCGAGTAATTTTTTACAATAATTTTTTGGTTATTGGGTACCTATATTAGTATATTTATTATTTATTGATACTTTGATTAATTATACACAAATAAATAATAAACAGTAAACACGTATCAATCTCCCCGAGATGTGTGGTCTATATTACGCATTAATAATGTAAATACTTGTTTAACTATACTCGATTTAGAATATATCATTCAATTAGACGTTTTATATTGACTTGTTCGATATATCCATGCCAAATTTGGTAAATATCATTAAACTCGTTCTTTGAAGTTATTGTGTCAATGAATGGCACATGGATGTATATACATATACCTACCTAATATATAGTACGCCATGCTGTCTATGGGAGAGTCACTATAATCGATATAAATATGCCATAAGTGTTCGCAATATTAAAAACTGTACTATTATTATTAATAGTATTTATAGACGAATTTGACACTGGAAAATATTTTAATAGTAACCCAAAATATGAAATCAGCTTTACTTCCGTATGACTATATAAGTTCAAGGGAAAAGGGACGTGAGGGGCGTTCACACGTTTAAAAGCAATTACCAAGACAGACTGATTTTCGGCACACATTACAGTCGTATTTTACGATAAAAAATAATTATTATAATTATAATTTATCTAAATTTTACGTGGGCGTTGAAGACAGTTAGTATTGTTTAGTGTTCTATAGGTCAGACGAGAGCTGAATTGGCCGTAGGATGCGGCGTTCAAGATCAAGGAAATCGAGATTGCACGTGATCGCTGTCATATTATACCCGACACGCCATCGTTCTTTATAATGTAGGCATGGTATAATACGAATTATGAAAATATGCTTTTAAAAAATGAAAGAACTTTTTTTATTTTTACCTTTCAGTATGTACCTCGCATGTGTGCACGTGTATATTATGTACTATACATGCATACATACCTATACATACATACATACATATGATATATCGATATAATATTATACATCTACTGAATTGAAGTGTGCATGTAAGTATTACTTGTACATATAGTCTGATATACTGTACATTACGCATGTACTATGTACACATTCAAGTATAATTAAGCGAATCGCATGACGCCCATTGTTTCGAGCCGCGGATCTCATGACTGTTCTAATGTGCGCGCGTTTAAAAAAGTGAAAATTTCCGTCCGAAGCGACCGTCCACGAGACTTTTCACTTCGATCCGACGTCTTCCCATGATGGGCCCGCAGCCACGATGACTGATGACGGTCTTATAATAATAATATAATAACAAACGCCAAAAACGAACGTTTAGAACGAGAACATCTGTAATGAACGCGTGTGAAGAACTTTCGAAACGAGCTCTATTTTATTCGCCGAATATTTATTCGGATAATATTATATTATAACAAGAAGCCGTACATAACCATATGGAGCCACTTATTATAGACACATGGGTGTACTGTGGTACCGACGAAATGGCTCGTCCACAAAAACATACACGCGCGATGAGACCGTATAATCATAATAATATACTCATATTATATTATACATAAATCTATAGTGTTATGATAACATCATATCCGTGGCCTTAAAAGTCGAGGAGTTTGAGAAACCATAATGTCGCACTCTATCATCGTAAGTATATATATATATTATGGGTACATATTAGAATAACACCTCGAAAACTAAGTACAAATTATATTTTGAAATCATATGATGCACGTAAAAGGAATAATATGTACGCGATATTTACTTAATACACCTAATAGGTACGTGTATCGTGTATAATAGGTACACTGTATATACTATATCATTAATTACTATTTAGTGATAGTAATTTACAAGATTTAAGGCGTATTCTTTGGATAAATACTCGTATGTGGCCATAAGAAGAAAATAGATAATAAAATAGGCCAAGGAGTTTAAACATTAGTGTTGGGTATCATCATGGTCGTCGCCTTTACAGCTTGTGTAATCAAATTAGTATTCGATAAGCTCAAAAATTGTAGTGTGATAAATTTTTTTTATATTTATTTTGTTGTTATAAAAATTGTTTTTAAACATTATATACCTAGCGCAATCGATCTCCGCGAGTGTTGTACAGCTTTACTACCGATTTCAATGAATCGTCGAACCAACGCGTATCAAACCAATCAAACTCGATTACTAAACGTATGACCAAAATTATTGACTTTATATCTAGATTTGGTAAAAACAGAAAACTCGTTTAAGAATGTCAACGAACCGCAGCGACCGTGACGAAATCCTAATAATAACATTTCCCAAAGGGCAAGAATAATAAGATATCGCGTGTTGACTGTTGAGATGGATTTAAAAAGTAGTTTTCTAAAACGTCGCAATTGCGCTTGAACTTTAAACGTTGTCGTACGCTAAAAATCGAAGTAATATTACTGCGGTTTTCTGCTGTGTTGGATCATTCGAACGTTTTGAACTCGTCAATTCGTATACATATTGTAAAAAAAAAAATGTTTTGATAACGCGATTTTAACTATTGCAACCGGATACTGAAAAAATATAAGCAATTAACCATTGTTTTATTTGTTTAACGTAGACCATGAAAAAAGAGTTTGACTATTACGTGATTAGGTACAATCATCATATACCTACGCATATCTACTATCTAAAATCTATATGTATATATAATATAAAATACGACCGTGGCTCTAGACTATCATTTTACGTCAATCTAACTGCTTAAATTTTAACGATTTATGTCCATAGCGAAACGATAAAATAAACAAATACATACACTTTTAACACGTTTCGCGAATATACTGTATACATTTATAGTTTATATTATATTTATAATGAGCTACTTAGTATTTTCTTCGTTTTTGTAGTTTTTTCTTTCTTTTTTTTATGCTCTTAAATTAGAATTATTACGACACACACACACACACAAAAAAAACGATTTTATAAACGATGTCGTGAAATAGTCGTGGCGTGTCCTCGGTACTAATTTAATTTTAAGATTTGTTTAGATTTTGCGATTTCCACCAGTTCCATGACAATAATTACGAATTACCATATTTTCACCCGTTTAGAACCCTCTTGTTTGTGTCCGATAATGTAACGAGATAGGTAGGTCGTAAATAGTTAGGTACATGCATAATACAGATGGACTCGGTGCGTCAATTATTGCTCAACAGGTACACGAATTACGTCAGTGGCGTTATTACAATACATAACAAGGAACATTATTCGTCAGTTTTCCGTGTGCCATACACGTACCGGAATCACATTACGCGAATTATCTCCGAGACGATCCGGCACAATCATTGCTCTTAATGAATTAATATTATAATAATATATCTGAAAATTATTTGGTAATAGCCCAGTGCGATGTATTCATAGATACGATACCGACAGTAATTAGTATGCTATTGGTATGCTCGAAAAAATGTATCAAAATAAAACACGTCATTATTACAAATTACGAAAGTAACTAAGTATACAGAGAGACCGTTCCAAGGTCCATTTCGTGAGTTTGAAATATTTAGTATTATTATTACTTTTTTTTAATCATTTCTTTTTCCGTGGCCTTCATCGAAACCGCTTCGAATCATAACGTTTCGGAGCCTATAATGCGAGTCTCTTATAAGCTTAACTGAAGTCCTTGCCATATATTTTATGTTTATATAATGCAAATAAAAGTAATTAGGTAGTAATATTTACTATAAGGTGAGTATTTAAATAACACAAATTTTATTAAAATTAAAAAAAAAAATTAACTTCCTTCAAATGTGTACAATGTACATAAACTTGTTAACCGATTTATATATTTTTTTTAATATACAATTATTTAATAATTAAAAAAGGTATTAATAAATAATATTTGTAATGCACATGCATTTTCTTTATGAAAGTATGTTCTAAAAAAAAAAAAAAAACATTTAATAGATAAACTAAATTACAAATAAAATAAAAATATTTTTATTGTTCTGACAACCGTGGAAATGTTCATACGATAGTAAAAGTTAACTCATTTGGTTTAAAAATACTAGTAAAAACAATTAGTTTTATTAAAGTGTATTTCGACCTAGTCTCAAAGTGATTGTCCTTTAGGTACCTACTTTGTTTAGTTAAGTTTCTCATTTAAAAAATACTTTCAGACAACATAGTATATAAATCATTAATTTAATATTTTCTTTTTCTTTGTAGTAGTATTTTTATTTTTTTTGTTATTATTATTATTATTATTATTATAGTTGTTTTTATTAACGTTTCGTTATTTCTGGTTTTACTGTTGTTTCATATTTGTAAACCAAGTATAATTATTGTAATTAATGAGGCAAAAAATATTGCGATATTTTGATTGTAGGGAGCAATATAAATATTATAGAGGTAAAGAAAGTTCAAAAAAAAAAAATTGTTACCTATGCGTATTGATGTAGTTAAATAGATCCAAATAAAATGTACTTATGAATCAATAATATTCGTCGCATTTATTAATTTAACTCGATAAACTTACATTAGAAATTTTTGGGCGGTTGGCATTATATAATTACATATATTAGGTTTATGAACGCACACGATGGTTCAATTTTAAAGTGTTTCAGTACTGGTTTTTTCCATAGATTTCTAGGGACGTACCTAATAGTACGTATACGAGTATAATCTGTTACTATGATGATTGATTTCGTTTTTAATTCGGTTAATTTAAAAAATAATAATAACAAGAAACAAATGATTCTTACAAGTGCCTAACGAATATGATATTTTTAGTATTTTGGTATACCTATAACTACCTATATATTAAATAGTTTGTAATTTTTACTATATGAATATTTTTCTAACTTAAGACATGGCAAACGACCGTCAATTATCTTGTATTCGTTTTAGTCAAACTTGGTTATAGAGTATAGAAATCTGTGATTTTACCGCAAACATATATATATATATAGCTATAGGTACATACATATTTCATGAATATTGCAAATTTCCTAATTATGCAAAAATGAGTGCTTTTATACTCCAGCTAAGTCATTTATTAAATACAACTCATAGATCGACTGACCTTTCAACCTATTAAATAGAATATTTTATACGATTGTGTAGTTGTGTGTTAATATATACATAGAGAAAAATATTATGAAAACATTTAATAGAACACACTACCGCTTGTATATGCGATATTCTAGGATTTATTAGTAAACATTACGTGTATAAATATTAAATGAACAAAAAATATATATATATTTGACAAACAGTTTATATTAAATTGTTTACTTTTGCTGTTTAGTGATATGACGGTCAATTATTTGTTATGCTCAATGGACCGTACAATTAATAATCCACGAATTATTGTATTTCATAGGCGTAGTGGGAAAAGTGGAAACATGAAGGTTCAGCGAAAATGAAACGGTGTCGGGTGTTAAATGTTATGTTCTAACGTCAGCTGGTAATACATTATATTTCATTGCATAGCTGCGTGTATAGGATATATACAGGGTGATTTTTCATAATGTACCTATGCTCAAATTAAATTGAATTATATCATTTAAGAAGTGGGCGGTAGTTCTGGTGCGACAAACTAAACTTGATCGGTTAGGTTTTAACAAGTTGTATTTTAAACAAATTTAAACACATAAAACAGTAACGCGTTTTGGTGAATATTTTTGTAAGAATATAATATATTACTATTACATTAATTTCTATTTAATATTAATAATTAATTAATATATTTATAGTCAGAATCTATGACATTTGATTAAAATTAAAATAATGATCTGTAAATTCAATAAGTGTGAATACAGTTCATTTTATAAGGCTGTTATTCTAATTGAAAAACAACATATTATAGATCTACTTATTTCTTCGACTAGTATAGTTACTAGATCACAATATAAAAATATGTTATTTAAAAATATGTGAGCCATATATAACATTATAAAAATCTTAATGCATCAGCTAAAAACCAAACACCCGGAGATACCTAACTTTCCAAATTTAACAAAATTTAATTTTTAATATTATACCTACATGTGTCTGAAACGACATCCTCGTTATGTGGAAAAGATTAATTATAAATTATAAATATTGGTGACATTCGAGTGGGCGTACGATAAACAACTGGACACATATATAATAATATATAATGTAATATGTTGATATTTTATATTTGTATTATTTTAAATTTAATAATTACACCTAACCTATCGAGTTTCTCGTATATGTTTAATGTATATATAATTTGAAGGAACGGCTATCCGCGAACAGTTATAATCTTATATCGAATTACGTTTCGCCAACAATAGCTGCACCGGCGGTCCATAGCGCAAATACCCCGACTAATATAGGCAATATTATAATAAACCTATTATACACCGGTGCGGTAGATAATAGGGTCAAACAATAAAAATCGTGCAATTACTCGTAAATCGCAATATGCAGTTAATACGTATAGAGGTACTTATAATACGATATATAATACATAAACAGATATGTAGGTACCTATACGACTGTTTTGTGAGCGTCGTAGGTAATAATATTCCGCTGGCGATTCTGTCGAGGAAAAAACTCGAGTTCTATAATAACGAGAAAAGGGTGTGACCATCGCCACGACCGTTTTATGTGCACACAACTCAAACGGTCGCGGCGGCATATCGCTACTATACGAAGCAAACATCATACGATATCATAATCCTTATATATATATATATATATAAATTATGTCTGCGTATAAATATGACTAGGCCATTTTTATGTACAAAGTTTCAAACAACAGTATTAAACTTTTTTACGATTTTTTTTCACACAGTCGTTGAATTATTAAAACCGTAGTATTATGTAAATAATTGCATTTAAGTTCAAAACTGCACACGGACGGAGTCAAGTAATTCAGCTTGAAATATTATAATATCTATAATTAGTATATCGATGAACCCTTATACCTGTAAGCATTCGCCGGCGCTGGACTCGCTGGAGGCTGAGGAAAATAATTGAAATATTCTGTTTGTTTTTTGGAAAACAATAATAATTTTCGTTCGTACAATAATAGGTATATAGGTAATACGTAGCAGTTCAGACTTCATCAGTACGTTGTGTATATACAGCATGCCCATTCACGCGCCGTATAAGCAACTATATAGGTATATAGGTATAGTGCACAATGCAGTTCGTGATGATCTTTATGGATTTTCCCCTCTCTGCAGTGTATAGTTGTTGTACATATATTATATATAGTGAAAATGAATATTTTTTTGGCATTTCTAATGTACGATACCCACAGATGGAATAATACATACATAATATACAACGCGTAACGGGCTCGCGTGATCCGTCCAAGTGAAACTATCCGCACAACGGAGAATCGTGTGATTGTGTCGCCGCCTTACGTAGGTATATACAGTGGCACACCGGATATTATCGTGTCGTCGATCGGTGATCGAGTATTGGCCGTGCGCGCAACGTGCAGGTGTGCGTTACTCGTACACATTATATAGATAGTTATATGGGTGGATATAGGGTACATATTATAATAATAGTGTGCGAAGATACCTATTTGTAGATCGACCGGCGCACGATAGCGAGATCGACGAAAACGTGAGAAATCTCGGGGCGCGAGCTAGACGACCGCAGCGTCCGCAGCATATAATATAACCTACGCGTATAGGTACCATTTGATATATTATATAGTTACCGGCGTTACCGCGATCAGATCGAAGTATAGTTAATGCATGGCCAAATTGATTACTGTTATTATTACCCGGTTTTATCTTTATTTTTAATCAGAACGGCGGAAAACATTGCAGATTATACCGTTTCTGTTTGCCGAAATAAATAATAACATAATAATAATAATAATAATAATAATATAATGTTATTGTCTGTATTGACTTGTAGAACATTGTACGAGTATAATCATAATATTATATTGTAGTCGATTGATGTACTATGTAGTCTAGAATTTTACTAGAAGACTTCGGTACGGGATTTTAACGCATCTGCGCTTTGTGCAGATAATCATTAAATCATGACGTTATGCGTTATTTATATTGTCTTATCCAAACATCTACACGTACACAAATGGTATTTTAAATTAAGGATTTAATTTTTTTATACCTTTCCTGGCGGACACAACGCGAGTGGGCTTCGATCACAACATTGTGACTGTCGCCTACGGAAAAATTGAAAATGTGACGAAAATCACATTACATTTAAACAAGACACTTTTCTTGTTTTACAATGCGACTACCGTTATGCATTCGATAACAAACGTCGTTTTAATTCTAGCACGTTTGCGATAATTGTTGATATCGGGGCCGAATTTAGAAGAAGGCTCCCCAGGGGTCTCCACAATTTTATGATATTTTATAATGAGTAAAAAATATATTTTTTTGTTTATGTACAAGGGGCGCCCACTATGCATTCTGCCCACGGGCCAACACATACCTACATTCACCCTTGGTTGATATAGTATCATATTATTATATTTTTTTTTTTTTTTTTTTTTTTTTTNTATTTTTTTTTTTTTTTTTTTTTTTTAGTGACTGTCTCGTCGAAACAACCACCGTGCATGTTATGATTGTCATTGTACGTTATGTTATATTATACTTATTGTATTATTATAATGCAGCAGGAGCACGTCGCAACCGTATAAAATGAACGCTTTTCTCGGCGCACGATCGTTCGATTAAAACGTAGAAATTAAATAATAATAATAATCGCGGTCAAAGGACAACCGAGTTGGTAGCGGCGACGGTGCCGGAAATAGAAATAGAAGAGAAAAATGTACGCCGATAATACCCCGTTTTTTTTTCTGCATCGGTTCTAAATACTAATGATTCGGCCGGATAACGAATTGGGCGTTTCGCGTATGTATTATTATAAATATTTTCCCTGAGCTACATACACGCTCACACATTTCACCCGATAAATGCTATATTGTTCTGTTGTCGGTGTATTATTAGTTATATACTACGGACAGAGTTAAATACGAGCGCACACACACACATACACATATGTATTATAAATGTACGCAATGTTTTAAACTCTCGACCGATTCGTATTGCCATCGGGACGTATATAATATTATTATAATTTATAATATTATATATTAAGCCATTTTCTTTGCGGACGAGCAATCGCCTCCGCTCGCGTATTGTGCCGAGTCGTAAAAAAAAAAATACAAAACAATTTCACTATTTTCGCCGCCCATCGCACTGTTTGCCCATCACGATTCGACGTCGTGTGCAGATTCGTTTTCGAAATATATATTATATTAGGTCCCCGGCACATAAAAGATCCCTAACTATACACATAATATCAGAGACGACGACCGTGCGCTTTGTACGTACGTAGGTACCTATAAAATATTATACATTATTATTAAATATATTATGATATATTATAATTGTGTCTACTGTATATACTGTACGACCGGACACGTGCAACGATGACGATTGGTTTGGTATTCTATCGTAACAATAATCACAATAATAATAATAATTGCGATCACCGAAAACGGCCATGTGAAATTCTCGGTTGTGTTTGCGTTTCCGTCACAAGTTTCGTCGTGAAACCTGAACGCGCGTGAGTATAATAATATTATTTCTATTGCCTATTATAAGGTCGTGACAACGGGCACGCACCCTGTCCACGGAGAAAAATAATATAGCATAACACGAGTTTTGCGTCCCATTGAAGTCCCGCATACATAATATTATTATTATATATACATTTATGTACTGCGCAGCAATTGACGGAAATGATACTGTGTTTTTGGTATTCTTTTCTCATAAACTTCCGACTCTGCTGAAATGCTGATACTCGCTAATAATTTGTATTGTAGTAGTAGGTACGTTGTATTTACTGTATATGATATTATAATAAGTTTATCGTAGTTATAGTTGAACTATATAGGCGCTACAGTATATTCAGAGCCATTGTAACAGGTCGACTATATATACAGTAGGTATGTATTGAGTCATTGAGTTATAGGTACCCTAATTCCGGGTCTACATATAGTCGTATTTCGTTTTTTATTATTCAATTTTTTTTTCAATGTCAGCGGAGATTACTGATAACGCGGTATCACAAGGGTGTCATTCAATACAATGATTTTTTTTAACACACGAGCGCGTTCATGTATATTATTTTATTATAATATATTATTATTTTGTAGGACATCAGGAAGTCCTTATATGCACCGTGCACCCCATTTTTCATTTGTATTTACATATACGTGCCGTACTCCAATGCACCCGCGGTGACCCGCAGTTGTTTCTGTATAATATATTTATGGGTATAATGACTTTCAAAACAAAACAGAAAGTTTCAGATGACCTACGATATTGAATCCGTTCGGCTGTGTACAACGCATTTTGAGGATCGAAAGCAATGCGCGTTTTACATAATTTTTAGTCACCAGCTATAACAATTTTTCAACAACAATACTTGAGGTTTTGGTGCTTAGAAACTATATGGAGTATTTCGATTTTTAACCACAAATCAGACTACGTTGCCAATTGTAGTATATACACAACAACAGGTAGATATAGTGTTTTACACACATGCATAATTTTACGCTATTGCGTACATAATAATCATATATAGCCATACCTATGTGGCTGTGTAATGTATGAAAAGTGAGTGGTATAAATGTTAAATGTATAAACGTACCAAATGTGGTGTAAGTATTTATATATCTTGTGGTAAAATTGGGTACGTCCAAGAGAGTACCTATTATAGTAGAAAAATTATAGCCGCTTGACGATTTCCGCGATAAACATTCTAAATTCGTTTTACGCCTTACACAGAACGTAATATACTGTTATACAAATAATTTATTTTACCAAAATGTTTTTAAAATTTGAAAATATTATCGCAAATTGTTAACGAAGGGTGTATGACTAACAACACGTAGAAACATGGGATTAGAAGTAGATCGAAAGTTATTCTATATACTTAAACAGTTTAACGTTTTCAACTACAGTGTGCCATAGTAAAATAATATTATTAATTTACAATTATTTATAATAAAAATATTGCGTGTTATATGGTTATTTCCAATGTCGTCATCTGATACTTGTATTTGTAAATTAATGCGTAACTGTACATAGGAATATAGGATCAAAAATCACGAGCATCTAATGTTGCTCCAGTAACAATTTCGAAATAATTGAAATGATATTGATTGTAATATATTATTAAGAATACGATATTACGATTTACGGCGAATATATAACGTACTTCATGAGTTATGACTAATAGGTTATTGATATTCGCATCACCATCGCCACATCATTTTAATTAGATACATTTTTAATTATAAATTATTTTATATAAATGATGTATACACTTAAAGAGATAATGTTTTAATGCAAAATTATGTTAAGTACCTATACATTTTTGAAAAGCTTTAATTTAAATATAATAAATAATTCCTAAATACACTTAATTTCATATATTATGTATAATTAATTAATTAAGTTACTTAAGTGTTATGTGTTATTTAGTCATCATAATTTTTATAAAAATTTAAATCGTGACTTTTCTAAAAAAGTCTTATGAATGACTATTAATTATATTTTTTAATGTTTATGTATAATTATATTATTAGGTAACTATAATAATATTACGACTTATATACATAAATAATATTATGTTTCGTCGTTATTTTCGTTACCTAGGTGTATTATACTATAATGTCATGATTTAGAAAAGCTCAATGTTTTATTGAAAGTAGATCAAATTCGCAATTAGAAAAATATATTAATAAGCCCAATGACTTATATTGGTCCATATGAGAAATCCTAGTTGTGGTTTTAAGGCCAGATTAGACATTATTACGCGGTTTACCTTGTTCAATTCGTCTTATTCAGTAAAAAATTTCAAGAATTTTAAACCAGAAAATTACCAGATATAATAATGTGGTTTTTCTATAAGATTGAATTATTATTAGAAAGACCTCTTATAAACATCCTCATCGCATAGTCGTATGACCCAAAGGTAAATAAAAAATAAAAATAAAAAACAATAATAGGAAATAATTTGACCGTTATGGTGATACGGTCCGGTGACGTCTTTAATAGTAAGTTAATACAGCGAGTGCATCCTCTCTCGAACTGAGTAATAGCTACGTAAAGTGCACGCGTACGTATTAAATTGTCATATATATTATATTATTCTAATATATGCTATCAAAGTATTAACAGTTGCAGTTTTCCCGTTTAAAATACATAATAATATATGATTATATCTTCCGTATATTTCATACCTCGTTCGTATACATAATTCATTGCCGATTATTGGATTATGTATCATTAGGTATGTCTGCAATACGTATTTAATTGTATTGTTGTCCAGGACCGAAAATTATAAATGTAATCGTGAAAGTTTAGGACAGTTATAAAATAAAAGAAACAATCAAAACAATGTGTGATCCGTTGTTGTTGTAGTATAAAAAACGTCAATTATTATAATAGGTAATATAAAAACAAGTTAACCACATACAATTAATAAAATATGACGCTGTGCCATTACATTTTTCATTGGATATATCGAATATGGCGCGTTTACTGTGCAGTTAATAATATGTAGTTAGGTATGTACAGATATGAAATAATATGTTTTCACTTCCGATATTGTTCTATCAAAAGTAGGTAACCATCTGGTGTATTTTATATTTCTATGTTTAACATAAAAAATTGTAAATTTAAAACGTTCGATGAATTTTTGTTTAGTTTTTTAATATTTAAATATGTTTCGATTTGTAAAACATTTGATTGGTAGATACTGTGATTGACGATTAGGTTTTATGATATTATAATATTTAAGAGATAAATGAATTCATGATATTATTTTACAAAAAAAATAATATGTGTTTCCCAACTGGTGTTCCGCGGAACCTAAGGGTTCCGTGAGCCGGCGCCAAGGGTTCCATAAAATATTTGGAAAATATAAATCAATTATATTAATTATATATTTTTTTTTATATTAATGACACTCTTGTGTCGGAAGTGTCCGACAACCCACTCATTTAAATGTACAAAACATATGTATACATTACTATTATAGAAAAAATATGGGGGTTCCACAAAACGTTCAAACTGCTACAAAGGTTCCGTGAGTAAAAGAAGTTGGGAAACGCTGATGTAGAATATAATATAGGTATAACAATGAGATTTTATCTGTACAAAACGAGTATGTAGCTGACGACAAACCTTTTATTGAAAACCCAATGCTTGTGTAATCGGTATAATACGTATTTTGTACACTAACCTAAAAATATGATGACGGTCGTTTTGGGTTTAAATAGTCGTTTTCATTCGTCCGACAAAAAACCTTAGTCAGCCCCGCAGGTAATAAATCAAATGTGCATATAGTTTTCGTTACCACGTGTGGATGTTCCTCTCGTCTGATCTTTAGGAAAATATAGAAAGAATTGTGTATTGTAATTACGTAAACATTGTTTTGTTCTACTAATCTCTGTGAAATCGCGTTTCGGCAAGCGAAATACATCGCCACCGCATATGTTTGATTCTTGTATAACTTAAAAATGTATAATAGTATATGATATATACGTATAATAACGCTCTGATACGGTCACAGCGTGTTATGGAGTAGTTGCACTCGTAATCGTTTTCGGCGCGTGACGCACTGTGATTTATAAGTACGTAAAGCACGCAGATAGATATGTATCGTATATTATATAGTTAAGAGTTGCTAAATGAAACTAACTAAGCGCGGAACCTGACCGAAAAAGCGACTCGCGACGAAAATGTAATAATAATAATAATCATTATTATTATTCGATATATAATGGAGACAGCCAACACAAAAATACAAAATTATTAATTGTTTATTGTAATTAATAATAGTAAAATATACAAATCGTGAGAATCAGCCAATTAGCTGATGACGACGGGATCTCGAGTGCAAAAATAGTAAAACCACAAATCACAAGTTGCTCAATATAGCGTTATACACCTCTCTAAACGATACTATCACAACGATATAATACGTAAATACGTTGTCTGCAGCAACGAACGGCGGAATTTGCGCGTATTTCGATATACCCAAGTATGTATATGATAAATCGCGCGCCAAAAATCGCATATTGGGCAATATAATATATAACGAGATAATGGACACTGCTGAGTGGTCTGACGATATATATGGCTGCTGCAGCGGTTAACCTTTACCCACCTATCTGTACACCATAAAACACTTAAATGTCGTTATAGAGCGTTGCGTAAAAACGACCGTATAGTCGTCCGCTCGTCGTATACGACTTATGCGCTAGGAATTTCGCCAGAAATCGAGTCACGGCATGCGCCTTGGGACAGTGATGCTGTACCCACAATAGACACACAACCGTACCTATCATCTCAACTTTATGCACGTCGAAATAATGTAATAATATATATACCCATATATATATATATAGGAATTTATAAGCCGATGAGGCATCTTGCTGTGAGTGCGCGAGCTGCATAATGAAGGTCGTCAAACCTGGTTTCGTCGTTTCGTCTATACCTCAGAGAAACTCATTAATTAGATATTCATTTAGTATAGAATACTGTTCGACGCGTATTATAATACTGCATCGCACTTGCCGTGGATGAGTAGCTGGAGTAACGATTCCACCATAGCGCAGTCATCGTATCGAAAACGATTCAACGCAAAATTTAAATAGACGGTTTTTCGTATAATATTATATACAACTATAATGTGTATAAAAATGTACAAGAGACTTCGCACGATGTTGTATTACAATACCAATAGTAATTAATTATTGAATTGTTTTTATTAGAGAAAAACTTCTCGCACCGTTATTATAGAATATTAGGTACCGGTGTATGAATCTATGGAAAAACTGCGTTTCGAGCACGAGTGATGTGCGACTCTGAAATATACCGCCGTGACATACGATTCGATTGTGCTGCAGAATGCAGAATTGTGTTCGTTTTAGGTCACTCTAAAACCACTCGTACTTAATTATGTACCTACTATAGTCCTAGTTAGTCCTACTAATATATCATATACTCGTAAAAACCGGAAATCGATGGTAATATATTAATGATATGACGTGTAATATATGTTAATTTTTGTGAACGTCTCATAAATTATTTTACTTACTAATATAGTACCACCAATACCGTTATTACTTATTGAAAAATAACTACAGCCTTCGGATAAATGAAATATAATATACGCCATTATTTAAAAACTAATATTGTGATTTTGTTTTCTAATTTGATATGGATCTAATTACACTGTTTAGAAAATTCGGTGTATATTCTATACAAATTTCTTATATTTGTTTCAAGAGTATGGTGCTCGTCATATAAGAATTCCTCTAGAAATTGAAACTTTACTCACTTTTATATGTAAGAATTAGGTACTCTAGACATAACTACATATATCATTTACATCTATACCTTTATATCAACCAAATACGTAATTGATATATTGATTAATATTTGAAATGTATATTGTTTTACTCGTTTCTTGTTACAATATTATTATACTTAAAACGTGATGTTACTCATTAGAGTAATACTTCGTTTCAATGTGGATATTTTGATTTTTTCGTTACCTAACTATTATAAAATTAAAACAAATGGTGTTTTGCTTTTTAAATTTTAATTATTCAATAATATTAATTTAGACTTAAAATATAGGCTTAAGTCTACTGTATTTACGGAAAAAAAATTAATAATTTCTAAGATTCATATTTTATATATATATGTAGATCAATACAAAATCGATATATTTTAATTCTATATATATTTTTAGGTTTATTACAAAGCAAACTAACGCAGAACAGGTGCAATTTATTCTATGTAGCGTATGCAATTTTACATTGAAATTTATGACCAATGTGAAACGAATAAAGCAAAATGTTTGCTATTATATTATAAAACCTTGTTTTCAATCGGAACACTGTAAATCTCTAACAATAGGTTGTAATCCCAAGCGAATCGTCCTTTGAAAATGCTATAAAATAATAAATTACCGCAAAAAGACTCATATCTATTATGAAGGAAGTGGTAATAATATTGAAATCTCGTATACTCGCAAATGATATAAACACATAAAATTTCGGCAATAAATTCCGATTTCGATGAGCTAATTTATTAGCTAGGGAAATATAAAATGTAATCTTCAGAACAAATTAAATGTTTGTAATATTTTATACTAACAAAGTAACAGCATACCTTTCATTTGCGATTGTTAGAATAAATATTTGAAGTATCTATATTATGTTTTCGTTGCATACTAGGTATAGATACAGTAGAACGTCGATGACTTTACTATAATATTATAATGTAATAAAATACGTTCATAATGTTTATAGAACCGGCCTCCACTTGTGACTTTCAGGCGAAACGACTTCCTGAATGTGTGTACCGTAAGAAGATCGTTATATTGTTATTATATATACTACGCATATTTAACATTGAGACATGCGACTTACAGTACACGATGACGAAGGCCGAGAAATTATTATTAAAAACACTATTTATTATTTTTACTGACAACGGTCCTACAACATTGAACAATAATTATTAAAAAAACACTAACCCCCTATAGAGATTTGAACGCCCCGTTGTCATCGTGATTAGTGAGTTCAGACAAAAAAATCCAGGGTGGTATGCAGTTAAGAGGGGCTCGTTCGTTATTATTTAATACTAATTTTCGTGAGAGTTAAATTCGAATTTCCAACAAATATTATACGACAGACAGTAACCCAATGTTAAAGTATTAAACACAGATATACGGTCTACGCAAGACGATCGCATATAAAATTTTATAAATACTACGGTAAGTTACGCTTTTAAAACCGGACGCAACTGGAGTATAGGTAATATTTTTGATTCGATGAAATCTATATTATTACATACATACAAAAGGAAAGACAGTTTCCGGGAAAAATTTGATTATAACATCCCCAAAATCGGCGATCCGTATACCTAGTACCTACATACAATATATTTCTACTACAGGTGTATAATAATACACTTGTACCGTGTGAACCAAAAAAATACTATTATATTTATTTTAAAATAAGGTACTCACCACAGTTTAAGCAGTCATCCGAGTCGCACATGTCCATGGGGTTCGGGATGTGTGTATAGAAACGGAACTCACTGAACGCGCACAACAGACGACACTCGTAACGCGACCGCACAACGGAATGAACGGTCGCCGCCGGACACACTTTACCTGCAGTGTTATCATCCCCCCCACTACCACTGGTTGTCGACCAATGTTTTAATTTTTTTTTTCTATTTTCATTACTCACTACACCACAAACGCTCTGTATGTCCACCACCTCTCCACCGGCAACACCGCTATTACCACTACTTTCTCCTACCCATAATATGAGCCACCGTGTCGTTGCTTGAAAGAGGTTGGGGTCCCGAATAACAGAATCACCTGCTCTTTTTTATTTATTTTTTTTTTTTCGTTACTATTTGTCTTTGTATACCTGTGCTTATTGACTTTTGACCTGATGCTGCGGTGTTCCACGTGATGAATGATTATTATACTACGACGATCAACACGAATCTGCTTCCGTCACTCGTTTCGTCGTTTAATCGGTAGCTACTAGCCACTAAGCATTTAACTACTATACATACTATATAATATAAGACATAAGTAGGTATTTTAAATTTTAATATTATTGACGAACATTATGGGTAGATGCATTGATGGCCATTATGCTGTAGTATTGCTCATATATACGCGTAGGCTTATTGATACTACAATGATAATGTGTATTATTATCGTACATTAAGTAGTAAGTACACACAGCTGCAGGTGTGTTATTTATTCAAAAAAATGAATAAAAACAGATTTTGCATATGTAAACGATTTCCGGACGTTTTCCTCATTATACTATCGTCTGTAATATATACCGATAGACATAGACGCCTACCTCGTATCGAATCACACGTCGCCTCCAATTTACAAACACGAGTATCGAGTATAATATATGACATTATTATACTACACACAAAGTGCAATTATACACGTATTCCACACGAAATACTCGTTTATAATTAATATAATTACACTGAATTATATTATTATATAGTTTTACCGCTACGTTAATTAGAAATTATCCAATCATTTGGCATGTATGACATAATGAAATATTAACTACCCACTCATGTTGTAGTCTGTGCAAAACTTTCATAGCACGAAAAAAGAGATTCCATCTATCTGTCTAATGTATTCGAATACAATTGAACGTAAATAATTATACAGAGCACATAATACTCTAATAACACAATTATAAAGATATCACCATGGATGTTGCTACGGGTAAGGCTGTATAACATCTCACCGGTTTAGGGTTTTACAATTACTCTGAGTTTTGGCTGTTTTGGGTTGCAAAAATATTTTCGCGGTAGGTAATTAGGTATATAAAAAAATCTGAATTACTTTCAAGAAGAACATTTTTTACCTTATAATATGGAGTATAAATAATACGCAGATTGTACTTTTGGTAAATTATTTTATAATGTCTCATCGATAATTTTTGATAAAATATTAAAACAAAATCAAGTATAACGCGACTGTTAAAAAAAATATTGATCATTTTTGAAAAATCTCTCTTAAAAACTATTAGTATTATTAAACTAAATTTTTATTTTATTTAATAGACATCAATAGTACGTATTTACTACAGTTAATCATTTGAAATTCAAAAGTTTTAGTCAAACAAAAACATGATTGTGAAGCATGACTTTGCGTGTATACATATTTAGATATAAGCGCATCTAACAAAATATTAACACCATATTATGTAAGTAAGATGAAAAATTGGTCGATTGATGTAAATTAACTTTTGAGTATTTAATGATCTAAATTTAGATTAGATTAGATTAGATTTCTTCTCAAAGCGAGCTATAATTTAACACTGGCGGTCTGCCCGTTCATTACATGCATTTCGAATAAGAACGGTACTTGACGGAAGTAAATTAAAACTGCATTTATATATTATATTTATCACAAACATTAAAATCTTCATTTCAACTAGACATAAATATATTATGTTTTGCTGACATGCTGTTTGAATACATATAATAAGATAATAACGCTAGGATATCAAGAAAAAATATACTTTTAATACAAGTATAGAGAGTACAATTATTAAAAAGAAATTGATCGTGTTTTAACTCATGTAATATTATAATGGGATATCGCCACATATATTATACAGTAAAAAAGATTGAAACCATTTATCGTATTCACTTTAAAATATTATTAAATTAGATGAATTTATAACTACACCAATAATAACGAGTTTGGGAATCGCTTTAAAAATACATTCTATAGGTATACCTACCTACATACTATAATTTATTAACTAATAACCAACAAAATGTTGTTTATAAAAAGAGAAAATTATAAATGTGACAAATGATTTCCCACGAAGCTCGAAGGCACACCAAAAACGTCTTGGGTACCATTTAATAAGTTCTTAGATAAAAATATTTCTTGACATTTTGAAATCAAATTCGACAGATAAAACGCTATTTATTCGGGCATAGTGAAAGTAATGAGAACGATTGAACAAAATTGGACGTGCAAAAAATTTCAAATTAATAGCTACGACAAACATCGCCGCTATGCTCAATACTATAATCTACGAATAGTGTATAATTTAACATAATATTAAACTTACTAAGTACCTAAGTAAATTTTCTAATTAGCAGCAAGTCCACTTGTTAAGTTAACGAAGAAATGCATATACCTAAGTCTTTTTTTGTGTTTGGTAATAGTGCATAAAATACAAGATATTATATTACCAAAACATAACATGACAATAATACGCTTCATCGAATTTTATTATAATAAAATAGTTATTTAATTCAAAAGAAATAAAAATCCTTGAAAACAAATTTATTGGTTGGTAGACTATAGCCGTAAAATATCTTAATTAGTAATTATAAACACTTCTTGGTTTGCCGAATATTAGGCGCATACTTAAAAAGTAAAATAAAAAAACATTGACACTATTATTTTAATTATAGTTTGGGTAGTGATAATACTTTTGATTACAAAATATATTTAATAATATATTGTTTTGTTTTTCGTATCATAATGAATATTTTCATAAATTAAAATCCCATGCATTCACAAAATTGTTATGCTTAAAAATAATACGTTGACAAACAGCCGGAAACAACGGTTATTCGGATCTATTATATTTATATGGCACAGTTAAGTTACAAAATTACAACAAAATTCAAAATACATTCATTCTAATGAGTAGTATTGTCAGACAAAAGTAATACTGTGTATAGACATTAAAACAACAGGTTATTTTTTAAAAAAAGTTCTTCTTATAAAAAAAAAATCAAATTTTCATAAAATATAATATATACGAGTATCTATACTCCATGTCCGACATTCAATTATAATACCTATTGGCAATTATTATACTATCGCATAACTGATTTGAGTTTTTTTTTTTAATAAGTTATATTTTTTTAGAAAATATTATACACTTAACCTGCTTTTATTGTATATTTTAAATTATTTTTATTTTTCGTTTTCTTCAAGTATTATAGTTACATTATTAACACAAGCAATACATAAACCAATACTGTCATATTTTGTTTGAATTTTTTTATACAAATATTTCAGTGCTCTTGCATATAATATATATATATATAGCATATAATATTATTATTGCTAAACAGTAAACATTAATAAGTTTCATTTAAACATAATTAAAGGACGACATGAAGTGAATCGCACTGTGTGCTAAATTATTATTATTTTAATGAGCATTGTTGTATACATTTATATTTATACATGTAAATATTTGTAAATTATACTATGTACTTGCACATGTTTGTGACCTGGCAATTGTTTAAAATTAATACTGTATTATGTACATATTGTACATTCCAAGAGAAGGTCTTTTATTTGTAATGCGAATTACAAAATTTGCATTATTATTATAATCTGCAGGCGACTCATAAGTAATTATTCTTAAAAAATTAGCTCAAACAATTTTGTATTTTTGTGGCAAAATATTTTTTTACAATTATATATATTTCAATTTAGTCTCGGACATACATTTTATACATACAAATCATACATTGGTTTCATTTTAACATACGTCTACTCTTATTTTGTCTATTCATCGACAGTTTTATGTGCATTTTAAAATTTTAAAATATATTACTGTTTTAAATTAAATAAAATATTAACATTTTAAATGATATAATTTATGATTACAATTTGAAATATATTGTGTATAATCTTTACTCGTGTACAAATCACTACAGCGTGAACTGTGAACAACTACTTTAGGTGCTTAATGCTTATTTTCACAAAATATAAAAAAAGTCTTTATAAATTCGTTATTTTAATTTATAAATGTATTGTCTTATATTGTGAAAATCCTTTGATTATAATAATCGGTAAGAGTATTGATAAAATAATGAATTCAATATTTCAATAATATTCAATTACATTTTTTAACATTTTTAATTTAGTTTAATTTTTAGAATTTGGTATTTATTTGTTTAATTAATAATGATATTGTATTAAATACATTTAATTCGTATTTGAAACATTTTAATATCTGTTAAAAACGTCAATAAGTGTCTTGGCGGTTAATTGTCCCCCTCTGGTTTATATGCTTCAATAAGACAATGATGCAAAAGTTTAAATGTTATTGTGTGCATTTTTTTAAAGTACCTATTTTTATTACTTATAAGTTATATTTCGTGAAGATCACCTGCTACACGAATGCCAAAAATTATTCTATGTATGATATCTTTAACTAATTTAATATAACTGTTAAACTTTTACAAATTTATTTAATTCAAAATAAAATAATAGTGTGCATAAAATTATGAAACTCTAAAAAAAATGTATTTTATTTTGTTTATATTTAATAAAATTTTTAATAGTACACTATAGGGTACTCGAAAGTCGAAATACTAGATAGGTACCATGCTAGTTGTGCAATCCATATGTTGAAATTAATATGGGAGTCTTTATGGCTTAATTTTTTTCGTATTCATTGTTTACCGATTTAAAATAAATACTTTAAATTCCTTTTGTGTATGCGTGTATGTGCTTCTCAGACTATATTATATATCTTTCTTCTACCAAAGGAATCATGATATTTTTTTTTCGATGAAACTAACCACTTTTTTATGTTCTTGTTTCAACAAAACATCTTTGAGTATATCTGTAACTGTATATAAAATACTTTGTGTATGTGTGTGTGTGTAGTGTGTATACACTATACAAGTATTATTAACATTTCAAGTTGTACGAGAGCACAAAAACTAGAATCCGGTCAACCCGATCTGTAAATATCAACGTCAAAATGTTCACGATTTTTTTTGGATTAATCTATAATACTTTTATTTTTTAATTAATCATTATTTAATGAAAAGTAAAACTAATATAATTTTAGTTAAGTCCTGTTTAAAAATATTTTTAATACACAAAATACAATATCACTATAAAATAATATAACAAATTAAAATTTTTCATTTTAACTGGTTTAACGTATTATAATATTTATATTATATAATATTACCTAATACATTTTGAATTGTACAATAATTTTTATTATCGTCGTTTAAATCTGTATACAAACCTTAAAGTTAAATAATTAGATTATTACTTATAAAATAATGTCAATATTTCAATTGATATTATATAATTTATAATATTTGGTCATTTAGATATTATATTATTGCCCATAATATTAAAATAATTATTATTTTTTATGTTACGCTGGTATTTTCAAATATATTATATAGACAGGTACCAGTGTATAAACAATAAACAATTGTGTAAAGTATAGCAGTTCAATAGTTTTGTAAATATGTTGATTTTAATTTTTAAATTTTGTTTGACCAACCGTAGTTATAGACTATAGTTACCTACTAAATACACGTGGAATTCATACATCACGTGCCACTTGTAGACAATATGATAAAGAATTGTTGAGAATCAGAGGCGAGAAGAGAATAAACAGACAGTAACGATAAAAGTTTTCCTAAACAATAGAATAGAATATCGCTGTTATTCGTACGAGCGAATAATCCGATTAACAGTATAACCAGCGAATATCATGTCCATATCACGAATACCACGGATAATATTATGCAAATTTTTAAACGAATATACATACAGCTGAATGGCAATATATAAATTTAGTATTAACACCCGCATATTAGTATATATCTAGAAACTACATGGTATTAATGTATATTAATATATTATTGTATTAGTTATAAGGCCTGTTAGCTGCAGCACAAATACAAATATGCATAATGCAAAGGATACATTTTGAATTTTTATTTTCGTATATTATAGAGCAGAGGCGTACATAGGGGAACGCTAAGCGGCCTATGGAAAAAAATGACCTTTACTTAATAAATACACTTTGCATGCGTACATAGACAAAAAATGAAAATGTATTGTTAAAACATAGAATATCAGTATTCATTAATGCTCATACAAGTTCGATATAATAGCTAATCAGTATTAGATTTTCCTATTGTCATCTGATCTATACGTTATTTATTACTTTTGCGGTATAAGATATGTATAGTGTAGAATGAGATACCTAACTATTTGTATACAAATATAAATAATCAGTGGTACAGTTGATCGTTAGTACTCGGCAGTATTGTTTGACGATAATAAAATAATGTTAGGAAAAATTTAATAAATTGCAATAAAATATACAGTCAAGTCTCGATAACTCGAACCTTGATAACTTAAAAACCTCGATAACTCGATTTTTTTTCGTCCCTGTGGAATTTCTATAGGCACACTCAACGCAATATTAATTGTTACTCGAAAATATACAAGTCGAATTAATTTTTACCTCTCTCGAAATTTAAGGTATCGAAACTCCACTGTATGTGCACTTTAGTTACTAATAATTATGTCAATTTTTTATGATTTTAATACTCTTATTATAATAATTTTTTGACAAATTGTTTACTGGTAGTCCTGAATATAAAACAAGAAAGAAAAATTTTGTTTGTTCATAATAAGGTTATTTTTAGGACTCAATTAGCATTAGATAGCCAATAGATTATTTCCAGGTATAAAATTAAAGTCCTGGTGTCACTTAATAATGAGACTCAAATTTATAGTTGCATACGCTTGTTTTGTAAATTAAATTTGCGATTGATAAATTGCCAATTAATTGAATATTCTAACGTATTTAATAATTTCAAATAGGTAAATATATATTTTTTTAAATTAAAAAAATCCAAAATATTTAGTTTTCATTTTTTATTACTATATTTTACATTTTTTATATTGGTCACTACTATTAATTATAATTATTTTTAATAATAGTATTAAAATACCATGAATCTGAATTTGAACCTATGACTAAACTGAAATTGAGAATCAATAATTATGAATCATTAAATATTACTTAATTAAAAAAAAATATCTATCATACAATATGTTTTTAATCTTACAAATAATAAAGTGTGCAAATTTCAAATAACATCATTTAGCATAAAATAATTTAAATTTGTCTTATAAATTCATAATACCTATGTAACTTACAATTTTTATAATTTTTTTTCACAAATGGTAGGTACCTACTTACATTAAAAAAAATTAAAACTAAAATTAAAACGTAAAAAAGTTATACCTATAGTTCAATGCATTTGTCTAGGAATTTTCGTCTTGAAATTCCGAATAATTCTGTTTTGGTATTTCAAAGAATTTCCGGATTGCATATCGTATATTGTTAAATTAACTATCGAATTTTTTAATAATCACTAATCGGCATAACAAGTTTTTTTTTTTTTTTTGCTATCGCTGAGTATCATAATATACGTTTATATTAATTTTAAAAACTTATTACTATGTTTTATAATAATAATATAATAATATATGGTGTAGTGATAGATCTGATAAAGAGATAATATCATTTATTTTTTTGTAATCACAACTAATATTTTTAACGCATTATTACGTATTAGGTATATTGCAACTTGTCAATATAAGATAGGTAAATGATGATGATATTTTTCAAAAATTTCGAACGATACCATAACTTTTTCCATTGCAAGTTTGTTAAAATTTGTGTAATTATTTTTCATTTCGCTGTATAGGTAAAACCATAGCTCGGAAAAAATTGAAACTAATTTTAGAAAATGTATTAAATCTATTGAAATTGATTAACAAGTGTATATCTACGCCGCGTCGGCGCGCGACCCATCGAAGTCATTACATGAACCAAGTGGAATAACCAAAATCCTTACAATGGTCAATGGAATACGTCATATTGGTAGTTGGTACCACTGATTTTGTAAATACATAAAACGTAATTAGCGTAATGAAGTGTATTTGTGAATTCATGGTCGCAACGCGCAGCTACACATACGAATATTATTATAATACTATATTATAATACATCGAAGTAACGAAAATAATAATAGGAAATCATCCATGGTCTATGCAATAATTGTCCACTTGTAGATACACCTACCATATTTTGTTTTTTAATATACCCACACATATATCACTAAGTCACTTATATATTAGTGTAATAATAAATTTAGTCAAGTAACGAATTGAACAAATAAAGAAAAATATGTAGAAACTCATTAAAATAATGATATGTTGAAATTATAAAAAAAATGAATAGTACTTACCTATCTATAATGTTATAAGATTATTATAATAATGTCAATAGTACAAACACCACGATCGCTAATATAAAACTTAATTACAAAATAATAAATAACATTATACATTTTTTTTAATATTTGTGTTGGGTAACTTTAACTCCCTTATTTTATCTTTAAATAGTAACTTGTACATAGATTTTTTTATTTATTTATACATCCAATAATTCTATACTTTAAATACGATCGATATGTATCATACTGTATATTATGTTAACAATAATGCTTTATGAATTATGGCATATAGTTTTCTTTTGTATTTCGTATCCTAGTTGTGTGAATATAACTAATAATAATATTTTAGCTTTTTTTGTACGAATTATTCGGCGTAAAACTTAAATTTATTATAACAATTAATTATACAATCTGTGTTCGTAAATTACGGTTGATTAATACTCAAAATTGCCACAACGAGTGATTAACATTTCACTTTAACCTTCTACTATAGACTTCGAGAGTACAATAATTAATAATATTGTACGCGCTGTGTGTGTAATGTATAGGTATCATACATAAGTATATTATCGGCCCACTACGTAACAAAAGAAATTTAAAAAGTAAAACATAAATAATAATTTACAACTATACCAACTAAAACTTCATTAGCGACCGGAATAATGTCGATTAAATTTTTTTTTTGACCACAATCAATTTATTAATCATTATATTATATTATAATATTATATATACAACTATATAGAATCAGTCACGTCCTGCAAAACTTTGTTGTTTGTATATAGTTGGTTTATCGTATACCGATTGCACGAACTGTAGGTAGTCAATTTCCAATATAGTATCACATAATAAACAAAAATGTAGCATTTTCCTTTCACCCATGCCACATATTTTTTAATGTCTATTAGTCAGGCAAATGTATAATAACATACTAATATATTAAAATATTACATTGTTCATATTATTTATAGCTAAGCGTTCATTGTACGCTCCCAAAACGAGAAATAAAATATTACACTGTGAACCACCCCCCGTTATTAGATTTTTAATTGAGCAGCGGGCATTTATTTTTTGAACATTTTTTTACAATAACAATATCAATAAAATATGATATGACGTGACTGCGCTATAGTGCTATAATAATACTGATATTAAATGTCACTCGTACAGTTTTAAAGACCCAAAGCAATTTGTTTTATTACTTTAATAGATAACATTGTATGCTTATACAACCACAAAGAGTGATTCGCCAATCATGATTTACTGCCATTAACATTATTAATAACAAAAAATTTAATTTAACTCTTATTTTGTGATTGTGAATACTTATGTATAATATATTTAAGAACCATAATATTTTGATAAATTTAATGAGAAGATGGTTTAACAAACTTATTTCAGAATTGAACAACCTTTTAGATTCTGAACGGAGTGATGAATGTGTTGATTTTACAATTATTTGTGTTTTTTTTTTTGTGTCTGTGTAGGATAACTAGTCCTACAGCATAACTAGTCGAAATAATGCTCCAATTTCAAACTTTGGGGGTGGTTTCCCATGTAAAAGTAAATATCTTTGGTGCATTATACAGATCAAAAGTAAACATTTTCCAACAGTTTTCAAAAAAAAATCGATAAAAACAAAAAAAAAATTATGGAAAAACGGGAATTTTTACGCAAAACCAGTTTTCGGCCAAATCAATTTTTTATATGGTTGTAATTCAAAAACTAATTACTGTAAATCCTTGAAATTTTCACCAAATGGTTATGTCAGTTAAATCTATATACAGTTAAATTTTCAAAAAATTTTGACTTTTTTTGAGTTATTTATAGACCATAGAAATTTTCGATTTTTATGAGAATTTTTTTTGTGTCGATAAAAAAATTTTGGATGACCAAAAGCACTTGAAAATTTAATACAAGGTTCTTTGTGAATTGTTCTTATTGTAGCTAAAATAAATTATAAATCGTTAGTCACAATTAAAACTTTTTTATAAGCGTTTATAGTTCAAATTTTTACGAAATCTGTCGAAAACGCGAAAATTTGAAAGTAATTTTGAAGTTGAAAAATCATAAAATTTTTTGTGTTAATAACTAAGGATTATAAATACAACACTAAGTTTTCCATAAGTTTTCCTTCAAGTATCTATAGAATAGCATCATTATAGAAAAAATGTTAAGCGCGTTTGAATTTTAAATTTTTAAGAAATAGCGTACCTAACGATAACGATTTATCCTCAAACGATTTTAAATATTTGTTATTATTCAAAAAGCATAAGTCGCAAATACTTGAAAATTTTACCAGTTATTTAGATTGGCGTTTTCTTTACGTGGTTTAACTTTCAAAATATTTTGACTTTTTTTGAGCTATTTATAGATAACTGAAATTTGTCTGAAAATTTTTTTTTGAAGTGTCGATAAAATTTTTTTGGCCCAATCCAAATACTTGAAAATTTAATACAAAGTTCCTCATAAGTTATTCTTATAGTTATTAAAAAATTATAAGAATACATAGGCACAGTTTTTTTTTATTAGCATTTAATACGTTAAGGAGATATAGGGGATAAAGATTATAATTCAATAATGATTTAAAATTATAATTATACTAATTAATATAAAGCTTTATAATTAGTAGACATTTTCTGCGGATATAACAAGTACTTACTAGACTATTTATTACATGTATTTTTTATTTTATGTAAAACCTTTATAAAAAACTGTACCATAAGCTATTAATAAGTTTAGTAATAACTCAGAATCTAAACGTTAAAATTTAAATTTAAATGTGTGTATAGCATTTTCAAAAAAATAAAATCATCTAATTAACAATTGTACTAAAAATAAAAAAAGTGGTTTTTATTTAAAAAAGTAAGTAAGTAGAAGGAAGACTTTATGTACCTACTTGTGTAAAACTGCAAACTATTACTGAGTGAACGTTCTACGTATGTAATATTATATACCATATGGGTGGTCTTGCAAGACATTACAACCATGGTTGTAAAATCAAAGACATCAAATAATTCATATCTGCACATTTCCACTGTACGGTTTGACACAATTTGAAAAGTACGCGGTGACCATATCATATTATACACATATTTAGGTACCTATTTATAGATAATAGATTTAGATATAAATGATATAATATACATCATAAAGTATTTGTTTCCCTATTTATTTATTTATTTCCAAAGGTTCTTTGAAAAGTTATTCGTGTTCATAAGCGATACCGCGTTCTGCAATTTATTATATATATTATACGACATACCTAATACCGTTCGCTAGGAATTAATAATGGATTCTGTCAGTTATCCGGCTGATAATAATTTACATGTGCATAAATATGCAGAAATGTAATAAGTATATACAGTGTACATGTTATATTGATTTGTTTTATACGTATAGTTACTTTTGCGTAGGAAAAACATCCAGAGAAAGTTTTGTAACGAAAAAACTCAACGGTTATCACGATGGTTTCAATCACAAACGTACGATTATGTGAACAAAAACTATCAAATATACCTATAAAATGTAATATATTAAATTTTAATTATAAATCAAAGTTCTTCCGCTAAAAATATACGCCCTATAAGTGCAAATACAATACATATAATGTTGTATAGTAAAATCTATATACTTACGAATAACTTTATAATAATATTTTTGTTCTACGTGAAATTAAGAAACAAAATTGTTCGCTTTGAAGACAAAATAATATGAATAAATCGATTTATGTAAAAGGTTAGGTTTATAATTTTTAAATTAGGCGTAACATTACTATTATTTGGGCACAGATTTTTATGCATTTAAAAGTAATTTACATCATTATATAGGTATTATTATATTTATTATAAATATTAAAATATTTTTAAATTTATTTTGAGGTGCTGCATGATAGGAAATGCACACACAAGTTGAACCATACTTCATCATCTTATATTCTTAGTATCTATAATATTTTAGTTTATATTGGTATTTCAAGATACTGTTATCTAAAATTATTTTATGTTAAACTCATACAATTTACATAATATTTATTATTCATTATTGATTTAAATATAGAACCTTTTGGTTCATACATTCATAGCAATAATGTTATAAACTTATAACTAACCTATTCAATCTACATAACTAAGTTTAAATAATAAGTAAAAACTAAAAACTACTGTTTCGTATTATTATATTCATCATGTCAACCATAAAATAATCATAGGATAGTTGTACAAAAAGATAGATGGCTTTTACTAATGCATACTCAAATAATTATTATATTAATGCACATTGGATATTGATAAAAAATAAAACTACTAATTTTATTAAGTACAAAAAATATTAAAAATGTACGAAATATCCGCTTTTATGAACATTATTATTATTCAAAGATGCAAAACAAATATATTCGTGTTAAATAAATTAAGACAAGTTTAAAAATGTATATAATCTTTTAAATAAATTAACTTAACCTACATTAAACTTGTGTAACTCGTTGCATTGCACATTAAATTATAAGTAGGTACCTATTCACTCATCCAAACTAAAATCCATAGTCGAAAATCTATTAAAAAATAAGTACATTTTTATGATATTTTGTATACATCACCTAAGAGTCACAATTGATTACCAAAATCCAAATTTTTACATACATTTTCAAATAAAATCAGCTATAGCAACTTTTTAAACTAATAAAGAAAAAAATGCAAATGCAAATAATTCCGGGCTTTAACTTATTAGTTATATTTTAAATATTGCACCACTATAGGTATATACTGAATTACTGATAATAATATAAATCACTAAACTTTAAAAAAGTTTTATTTAGATATCATAAGCTATGCGAGCTAAGTTATGTTGTCTTTCCATAAACTTTGCAATATTTTATAAGACCATAACTTTGTAAAATTGCTCTATGACAAGTATGACTTCAGTCTTTAGTAGTTTAGTATGTTATAACTATATCACTCTATCATTGTAAATTCGGCAATATTAATTCATAATATAAATTATATTGAATATTTATTGAACTGTTAATAAAATTATAATATATACATTACACACAACGTTGTTTCTTTTTTCCATTGGAATACATTGTATGAACATGATATGCACGCGATGTAAATGTATGTCGAAACATATATTTGAGCATTAAATATTAATAGTCACCGCCTATATAGTGTTTACTTCGGCAAAAAACATTTCATAGTCAGTGGTTTTATTAATAAACACATTTCGATTACTATAATAATTACAAATAACATATATATGAACATTTACATAATATACGTTACTTAACATATCACTGATAACTGGTTGATCTTTTTAATAGTATTCATTGTCTCGGAAAATATTAAAATTGTATCAAATTACAAAATTATAAAAAAAAATAGTTAAGGACCTAATTATTTTTTGAATGATAGCATATTTTTACTTGTTATTATAAAGTAGAATATTTTTCTGGGAATTTCGAAATATAAACATTGAAATTCAAACAAGTTATAAAATATATTTGAAGGTTAAATAAACGGAATGTATATAGCACAGGAATATCTCACGAAATGTTGATCTACTACAACGTCTATAACTAATCTACTTAACAAAGTTTTGATTATTAATAAAAAATTAAAAACTGGTAAAAATATAATTTTTTAGATATATGAGATATACTATACGTATATCAATGTGTTACGTATAAGTCCTCTATACCACTGAGATATAAAATACTAGAAACTGAATCTGATTATTTCTTCTTTTTTTTTTATTATTTGTGTAACTAAAATTTCTAGAATGTAAAGCACCATTTAATATCATTTACTTATAAAAAAATAAAAAATAATAGTTCTCTAAATCTCAAAATCGAACATCCCTGTCGCCTTATATACCATCTAGACCTGTGCGGTCTACATAAACACAATTAATATCTGTGTTCAATGTCAATGCAATTCGCTATTAAAATAACACAAGTCAAATTAAAAATCTTATTCGAATAAATTGTTATAGTTGTACGTTTAATATCTAGAAATAGAAAATATATTCTTTTGTTTGTTTTTTTTTTTAAGCAAAAAAAAAATAATACATTTAAAAAGATACAAAATACACACCTACGAGAATACGAATATTGTATTTCGACACAACATCCGTCTAAGTTGCAGTATACAAGTGTAAATCGTTAAAACATGTATCTTAGAGACCTAACCCAGCTATTCGCTATAAAAACCATCTCAAGTCGGGCTAGACTTAACGGTATAGTTTCAACGACCGCAACAACCATGACTGTCGTGAAGGGGCTGGAGAAAACTTACGCAGACTTTCATAATACATGAATACATATAATTCTGTAGTCAAAAATAAAAAAATTCGGACTCGCGTGAACAATTATATAAATATGAGCAATTAATTCTTCAATCTTTCTACGATATACTATACTATTGGACGTGACTTAATACAGGTTTGTATTTATAAAAAAAACCACGTGAATAAAAAAAAAAAAAAAACGTTGTTTTTATTTCTGCGGAAACCATTGTAATATGTGGGTACAAGCAATAAAACAATAATACTATTATAGTTATGATTGTTATGAAGAACTGTCGTTTCGCAGCCGGAGTCTTGGTGGAAAGAAACGTAAACAACCCAAGACATCGGATACAATAATAAACGGAAAAAAAATAACAAGCAAAAACTCGTTTACGGGATTCTGGGATCCGATTTCCAAACTGTGACCGTCCGCGGGGTATGCGTTTAACCTATCATTATCACATTTTCGCACGACGTATCCATCGCATGGTGTGCGCTGATCTACGCATATCTCATGCATTATTTACACGTATCATTATTTTGTCCGAAAATCAGTCCGGTGTATTTTGTTTTCGTTTTGAAACGCGGTGATGCCAAAGCGATAAGTAAACACAGAACCGTCGTCGTATTGCCGGCACTCCTGTAACTCGTCAGTAAATATAACAATAACCTAAACCTACTCAGTAATCGTAAACAAAAATTATCGTTCAATAGCTTCATGGCGCGCCTGCGTGTGCATAACCGTTATTCGTTAACTCATTATCAGCTGTCGAGTGGTATTTTATTTTTCACGTACGGTAAAGAAAACTCATAAAAGTACCTACATGTAACATATTATTTTATACAAAGTAATACTATTCATCAAGCATGACGTGCTCATCCCCATTATTTTTTCAATATTTAATGCAATTATTTATATTTTGACTTTTTCTGGATTTTTTTAGTTATATAGTCCAGTAGAATCTACCTTTTTAATGTAAATTGTAAATTAGATGATTTTTTTTTTTTTTTGAAAATTATGGTTTATCTAAATAAAAATTCGAATGAATAGGTTCCGAGTTATTAAAATCTTAAATCTATATAAAAAGAATAATTATATAGTCTTTGTATAGAATTCTAGTATTTATTGTATAGGTACTCGGACGGTTTTTATTAATTAAACAATGTTGATAGAAAAATATGAAGAACTATAATTTTAAAAATCATCATAAACCTCATATTTTCAAAATCTATTGTAAAGGAATATGGATTAAGGACTAATTATCTATAATACTACTTCCATAAAAATAGATAGGTAACTCAAAAACAAGTCGTTTGAATTTAATTTAAGTGAATTAAAATTTTTTTTAAATGCCATCTGCTTAACAGTTTACTGGAAAAAAAGCGATTCTCATTAAAAAGAAAAAAAAAGAAATTGATGGTATCATCACAGACGCTCCTTAGTTAGAATGAAAAATCATAATAATTAAAACTACGGTTCTTAAGTGTCTTCAGAAGTTCAAAAAATCAGATTTTGAATAGATTCATTATCAAAATAAAAAACGGGGTAGAGCTTACATGCAATAAATCATCCTGTATAATATGCCGTAGGATAAAGTTTCAAACTGATCATCATTATACATAGATGTTATTATTATATTATATGTAACTACATAATACTATTATTATTATAAGTATATAACGATATACCTATATGATGTATGCATGCCTCGACGATAGCTTCACACGATGTTTATTAATAATTATTATTAATGACTAGGTAATGAGTAATGACGTTTAATTTATGTGCAACACAAAATTATGCAGTCTCTGATCCATTATGATAACATATTTTATACCTTCAAACGGATTGTGAATAATTAAGCCTTATTTTTCGGTAACTATTATTAGGTCAATCAGTCAATTATATTTTTCCGATGATGTTACACAGGTGATATAATATAACGTACGACTGTACTATACAGAGCCAAAGAAAACGAAAACCACAGCTTATAATTAATGTGGTAATAAACATAGTTTTTTTTTTTTATTGATATTATTATAATTATAATCAGAAATGACCTCATGACGTCATCGTCATTTCAATTAGGTTTATACTTTCGTTGTCACTGCAGACACTTTACACGAAAAGTCCACAAACATGTGTATCAAGTTTATTTAAAAACTCGTGCAGATATGAAACGTCCATACGTGAATATTGTATTATTCACCATCAGATGATATTACGATAATATTAATTGTATTTACGTAGATCGTAGGTGTAATAAATAATTTTACCTCGTTAATTATTGTGATACAATAAGGTAATTTGGGCCATTTGGCTGGTGTGGGATGGGTCCGATGACTGTAAAACGAGGTTAGTAAAATACTCATCGGCATATGTAGATTTAAGTAAAACATAATTGTTTGAAAAGTGTGTACAAACTCTTTTTATTCGATAGAATCTCATCAGTAGGTACATTCGATTAACTTACAACACTAAATTAAATACGTTTTTTTTCACGGTGTAATCATATAAATAAGCCTTAAAATAAATTAAAGTAAGGATACGAATAGTAAAAAAAAAAAAAAAATAAATAAATAAATAAATAATAATAAATACAAAAAAATTGAATTAAATTAATTAAAATTTACACGAAAAAAATCATACATGGTTCGGCGTTTATGAACAAAAAAAAATATTTTGGAAGACAGACTTTTTTTTTCATAAAAATCCAGGTTAAACGATAAAAAACAAAACATACAATTTTCAATGGTGTATTAAAATTAAGATACATATTTTTTGTACTCGTCGTTAAAAAAAGCTCAGTGCTTATCAATAATTTCACATAATGGTTAAACTAATAAATATATGAATACGAATGTCTTTTTAATATTTCTTAAAATAATTATTATTTAAACTTACAATATTATGGAACACACAATCATCAATAATTAAATATAAATATTATTGTTTTTTCATTTAGAATACAAAAATCGCAACATCTTAAAATATTTATTTGAAATTCAACGCATTATTAAATTTTCTTATATTTTTATCCTAAAAAAAGTCTTCCAAAAATATATTATATACTTTATAATATTATATTTTTTATATATTTATGATTTTTTTCCATTTGAAATACTGTCTTTTTACACAAATTTATACACTTGATTTATTCTAAAAAAAATAAATAAATTTTCAAAAATTTATGAGCGTTGTCGTTTTGCATTATTACTTATGAATAATGATTAAAAAATATTCCTATAACTAAGTAGGTCACACACTACCCCTAAGATAGCTACCTAACTAATCAGTCGAATTTGATATATTTTTATTTATTTATTATTACATTTTAATTCTGATTCCTCCAGTGTTTTGTACATGCTAAACACTAATAAGTGTGATGGACTTTCTACTTACGATCGTAGAGAGATCTATTTAATGAACACAAAATAAATTATTTAATAATCTTATTTTAAAGGGTGATTGGGAAAAGGATTATACCTAAAATCGATCATTTTAAAACTCATGGGTGAGAATAGTAGGTGAGTTTATCGACAGAATTACTTTTAGAATAATAATTTTAAAAAATGTTTATACCGAAGCCGTGTTAACTTTGTTTCATCTAAAATTGTTTATACAACGGCAGTATAAATATTTAATATACATATAAATAGGCGATTAGTTAAGAGTACAAAAATAAAACACTAAATATTTTAAAATCATACATGAAAAAAAGTTGTCAAATAAAAAATAATACACACATATTCCTTATTTTTGGGGGTAAAGGAGATGTTTTTCATTATAATATGTACAGAAAAAAGTAAAAACAAAAAGAAAACAAATTATAACAAAAATCGTGATTAAAAATTGATACTTATACCTAAGGTTTTCTTTAAACGTACAATGATTACTTAAGTCCTATCCAAATAAACAATAAAACGATAATCGTATGTTATATAAAGCTTCTTTGGCAATCAGGTGGAATTCGAGAAGTGTAACTATGTGTATAATAATATTTATTGTACGGAGGAGTAATAACGAGGATTTTGGTGGGTTGACTAATATAGGATTGAGAAGAAAAGTCGAAATCACGTGGCGTGAGGAGCGGCCGATCGACTGCGTACAAATACGAAAATATATATATATATATAAAAAAAAGGAAGTAAAAAAACCTTAACCCTTTTGCTCCGGTGGCATACGTATACTGCTGCTACTACTGACATTGGTTCTCCTGGTACGGTCCGGTTACCACGCAGGGGAACATTGGAAATAGCGTCGTCCACGTAGTGGTGGTCACAGTGGTCGATTTGCGTCCACCACTGGCTGTTAACAACGGGTTTGCCGTGGTGGCTGTGGTCGTGGCTGCTGTGCCAGTGCCGCTATTGCAGTTGGCAGTTGCGTTGCCCATTTTTCGCACCCTCATTTTCTCCTCCCACTCCTCCCATCCGTGTTTTGGTCTATTCAAATTTCGATGTTGATAGAACACTAGGCTGATGCGAGTCGGGTGCAGTCTGTCAGGTTTCCGAAGTGCCGTGGTAGCGTGCAGTTCCTGTTTGGCCACCTCGAACAGCACAGAACCATGACTTAGCGCTATGGCCACACCACCCATTTGCGAATCCTGAAAAATATCACACACTGTTTTACAACTAATCAAACAAATATCCCTAAACGTTTGTTGAAAAATTAAGCTCGTGATAAATTTAAAATTTCAACGATTGGTTTTAAACTGATAAGTGTTTAAATAAAAAAAAAATATCTATTTTGCATGTATGTAATTAATTATTTTCTCCTGTATAAAAAGAGATGTATGAATATCACATGTATTGAATAGATTGGTAATTGAATAAAAAGTAGTTAATCATAGATTTCAGAAATATTCGATAAATTAAATCTAATAATAACAACCAAAATACGTAGTGCATCATTAAAAGTATAAGTTAAGTTTTTTTTATCACGTAAACATCATTATGCTCACCACTTTAAGTGTATAATGTTTACATAAAACATACCTTGAAGCATTCTTCATTTTCTATGTAATCGGTCACTTCTCCGATCGGATGTACTTTGGGGGCCGATTCAGGTTCAGGCACAACTGAGGGGAAGTACGGTGTCGGTCCGTATAGATCCCATCTTGGAAGCTGGTACTGGGACATCCCCTATTAGAGACGAAATCGTTGTCAATACAAGTACATGACATATTTTTAAAGGTA
>VUJU01000047.1:47500-182654 GCA_009835225.1 Aphis craccivora
TCCATCGGTCGAGTGCCACACGGTGGCAGGCGTTCCGAACCTGCTATCTCTAAATCCGATGCCGTTAGGGTCGGATTCCATAATGCTGACTGCCTGGTTGCCGTAAAACCCAGCCCCGTTGCCAGACGTCGTCAATACCGTGCCGGAAAGCTAAAATAGAAATAACATATTATAATAACGTAAGCCACATAGATACCAAGTTATCTGGGATTCAAATGATATCCTACCGAATTATGATGTGATTCGGTCATGACCACTGGCGACCCGGGAGCTCCGTTTAGCGGAGTTGACGGTCCGGGAGACTGTTGTTGTGCTCCCGAGTTACCGGATATCGATCGGTTGCCCTTGTTTCTGTATGCCTGTAATTAATATATCTCAACATAAGACTCCAATCAATAAATAACGTGGCACATTTGTAATATACTACGAAAAAATGTAAACAGACTGTTGATAATGTAAAGAAAAAAGTAAAATGGCTGTTTAGGTTTAATAATAGAAATTACTGCGCTGTGGGCATGTGGATATTTTTGATTCAGCGCCAAGCAACTTCACGAGCGGGTTTTTATCAATGTGTGTCGGCGGTTTTCTTCTCCGTATAGTCCGCCTTTCGATAACTATATATATATTGCTACTACTACTACTACGTATTACTACGTACTACTACTACTACTACGTACTACTACTACTACTACTACTACTACAACTAAACTACTATAAAACTACTACTAGCCAAAGACCGCGGGAAATGCGCTCGAGGGATTTTACCCGACCTTCCACAACCGTTTTTCGAGGAACGCACTTGTTACGCACCATTTTCACAACCTGCACAACATATATACGCACAGGCTTCTATATAATATTGTATGTATGTATATTGTATATTGTATATATATATATATATATATATATATATTATATATATATTATACTATACAAATTACATACCCCGAGGGATAATAAAAGAATGGGTGCTCGGTGAAGTGTATGGTGGGGAGGAGTCGAGGTGGTCGGCGACTTTAAACACATTGTTTTCGGAATTCAAAAGCTTTATTATTTGAAGTAGGTCCAACTTGTACATATATAATACATTATAAACGGCAATTTATGAATGGAACAGACTTAATTGTGGTATAACTTAAGATACAGCTCTCTGAGTATGAAGATAACGCCAACTATTATAATATGTTTATCGTCGCATACTATATTACATCTACCATGATTTTATCGAGTTATCTCTAAACGCTTATACGATAAAATAATTATAATTCCTACATTGAACGTGCGCATGTGAGTACATTCCTCAAATTGTTTTCGCAGTAATTTTTATGATAATTATTGTTAAAATTACCGAAAAAAATGTCTTAAGTTTATAATTATGATATATAGGTAAATCAGACCTCTATAATAATGTATAATCATCGATTAAACAAATTTTAATATCGAATTATGAGATAAATAATAATACGTATTACACATTAATCAAATAATCAAAACAAATAAATACTTCGATTAAACTACACGTACACCGACGGCCAAACAAATTATTATCGTAATCTTTTTATAAATAATCAAATCAATGGTTGGTATCTAATGATAATGTTCAAAATTTTGGATACAAGTTTAAATGATCACATGGATTGGTACTTAATCTATGTCCTCATTAAAACAGATTTGTATAACAGACATAATACTATCATATTTTACTTTTAAATAATAAACTAACATAGGAAGGAAATTAAATAAATAGACTTATAAAATGTTTTCTAATAGGTTGTAGTCAAATATAATGCGATATAAGTTATTACGAAAAACCGTGAGTCTGTATACGTCAATTAAAACGAATAATTTAGGTACCACCTATTTAATTTTTTTGATGGTAAATAATACTCATTGAACTGATTTTAATTTACTAGTAATTTAGATGCGCTTGCGCAATCGCTTAATATCAGATTAGACTGGTCATAGTGTCAATACATATAGGTATATATTATACGTTATTATTAATATACATATTATTATTATTATTATTATATTATATAGGAACTATTATTTCCTTTCGTTGAGAAGTTATTTCAATGTGTTTTAATGAAATTCAAATTAATTTCAATTGTCTTGTCCATTACTTACATCGTATATAATACGCGTATCTTATAATATTGTGATAACTGCAGATAATATACCAGTCAGATAAGTTTGAGTGCTGTGGAAATAAACGAATAATACGTAAAACAAACTTTTGACCTCGGAAGGTAGGCATATACTCGTATTATAAAATGGCCTGGATAATATATTTTTGAATATTTGAATATCTATAGGCTATAGTCTCCATAAATTAACGGTACTGCAAGCGGTAGGCCGTTCTATTTAGTGTAATATACGTATACGATACAATATTATATTGTGTTGTCTACGCACGGCGACGACGTAACATAATATAATATATACATATTATACGATCGTAGAACGTGTGCGAGCGAGGCCACTGCACGAAATTACCATGAAACATCAATAACGTGAACTACGATTACTGCCGTATAATAATATAATACAATTAATGTTTTCTTCCATAATTTAAACACACCGTGTTTTGGAGAAAACCTAAAACTGCGAGTACCCAACTACCGTAGGTACAACGATAAAAAACTCGCTTAAAATCTGATCGTTAAACATTGAAATTTGAAATACTCTAATATTTTTCTTCGAAACATGAAATTAAAAAATTTACGTATCAAAAAAGTACCTAGGTGAAACCTAGAAAATAATGACTATAAAAAGTTACCTTCCATCATAAATGTTCTGGAGTAACGAATTAAAATTATCTAAAAAACAATGTGAAAAACTCGGAGTTTTTTAAAAATACATAACAGGTGTTTTACAATAAATAAATCACATAATATAGTACATTGTTATTGTTTGATCACGAGTGCAAACAATACATCACTAGTTCTCACAGTAATTATTACATAATATTATTATAATTACCACCTGCAGCAGGATTCAATTCTATAATAATGTATAGCCGTTTAGTAGGTACAACTGTATACCGTTCGGTAGGGCCGTTATAGCATTTCCCCTCCGGGACATGTCTGTATTAGGTATAGGTACCTACAGACGAGCGATCTGATTTTAGCGTTTTCCAATCTCGAAAAGCTTCGCGAGAGCGTGTCTTCTGCCGCATTACACAATATTTATCTTTACCCGGCGAAATCGTATAGCACACAACCGTCCTCTCTTCGCATAATAGGTTTAAATATACGACCGCAAACGGCGTTTTCGTCGTCGGCCGACTACGTTCGCAGAGTACAAAATTTAGTTTGTACCTACCTATTGCTGTTCGTGCGGACTTGGTGGATCGGTTAAACACTCAGTATTCGTCTTCTCTACCATTTCGTTTCCGTCTTTCGTTGTTGCTGTCGATTGGGCGCGTTTGAAAACGATTTCGGCGGCGGAGTGCACGACGAGCGCATTCGATATCAGCGGAGGTCTGAGACCGTGTGTTACTATCAGAAAACCGCGACTGTCCTCCGCCCGCGCCGACATATACCGCCGCCGCCGCCGTTCCAGCCCTTCCAGTCGTCAGAACGCGCGAGTGCATATTATATTTTTTATTTTTATTATTAGGTACAATTGGTAGTAGTAGTAGCAGCAGAAGTGTATACGGCGCGCGCGCGCACGGCCGACGTCGAGGCCACCGCAGTGCGGCCCCGACCGCGCGCCATAATTATCGCGCGCCGCCTTCGTCGTAGTTGTGTTTTATTATAATTGTTATTATTAAATTAATAATAATATTACGGACGTCGAGGTAAACGAACTACCATATTCTACGTCGTCGTCGTCGGTTCGAATATTTGCTGAAAGGGTGTTGAACGTTTTTCGAAAAAACCGTCACCGTCGTTCTTACGTCGTCGATTTCCGTCCCGCGTGTTCCCCTCTCTCGATTTCGACCGACGACAATGTGTACACGCGTTAATATACCATTTTTTTTGTACCCGCCTAACCATTATTCCCGTACACCTCCTTTACATAACGTATAGTTCGTTATCGTCGTCGTAAAGTGCAGTAGTCGCTTGCCCCATCCCGTCTCGCGCGCTCGTCACCCACACCGACCGCCACTGAATTACGTGCGCGTAAACGCTATTTGGGTCACGTCACTGTACTTATCAGAGGTACGGGTCGTCGACCAGTCAATGTTGTAATTTATAGGTAATAATAATATACACACAATACACCGTCAATCAAACGGTTTATCTACAATGATAATATTATACACATATTATATTATATGATATTAAAATATTTATAATAGATAATCGTCAAGTGTCTACATGAGTATGTAGACCATAACGTAACGCGCGCGATTACGATTGGGTGCGAATAAATTATAAAATTGTTCAAGTATACACATTATATTGCTGCATTAGGTATTCGCGGTTTTTGACGAGAACTGATGACAATCTTTCCATGACTACCTCTTACGTGATGACTCGACCTCGCTTGTCACGTCATATTATGGTGTTCTTAAACGTTATGTCGATTGCCTGTCATACGTTTGGAATAAAACATATAGGCACCTACTTCTAAAAAAGAATTGTCCAAAATCAATTAATATTACCACACATTATCGATGATAATTATTAATGTGAAACAGATAGCAGTGATTGTACTACGTATTAATTGTTTTATTATTTTTGAGAAGTCCAATGCCTAAAAATATATTTGCCTTACACATTTGCCCGTATACATTGCAATACGCGCAATAATAATTATCAGTCTGCAAAACTTTTCCGGAAGCCGCGGCAGTACCACCAATATTCATTATACACGATTTAGATCAATCTCCTAAATATTTTTCATATTTATACTTAATTATTTGTATTATAACATGATAACAGTAAACAGTTTATGAACAATAAAAAACGGAATATCTGCGGAATATGAATGTCCTCTATTTTTACTTTTTCCAAAATCTATTATAAAAATGTAAACTGTGGTTAGAATTTTGGTTCGTAGATTATACAGCTGTGCACCACTTTTATCTTATTTTATTTTTACTGTCATTTTGATGACTTTACAATTATCTCGATTACGGTTAAAAAATTATGTTCCTCGTCAATTATTCATGAACGCGATTTTTCACTACACCGACTACCGGATTTGACATGATATATATTATGCCTGATAACACCCGATAATAAAACGACTGTCCAACTCCAAATAATAATATTGAAACATTTTGAAATTAAAAAACTGTAACAATTTATTGCCGAGCAACTAAAGCGCATAATGCATGTTTAGTCAGAATACGTGTAATTTATACACAACGACGATTAAAGATAATATCCTATCTTTAATCGTTTACGCCACTAAGCAATAATACACCATATTAGTACATCACCTTATCTTAATATTGTATAGGTAACGAAAGTCACGTTCAGTCTTTCTCGATAAATAGTTTGAATTGTTTAAAACCAACTATGTGCACTAAAAGCATGTACAGATTTTTTTAATTTCACACAGTAGCTTTAAACTTCAAAATTAAATTAATTATCCGTTAGAAAATAGTGACTTATTAACGATATAAAATTCAAAACAATAATAACAACACTTCATTTAGATAAAGCACCTACTTATTATTATGTGTGTAGAAAAACAATTATGTATAATGTATCTCATTTGACTCTTTCCCCACCCCTACAAGTGTTACAACAATGATTTAAAATTGTACACGGTGTTTGATAAGTAAAGAATTTACTAGAAAATTAATACTAAGATAATAATACTAAGAAAAAAAAAGGTTTGGCCACCCCTGCTATATAGAGTATAGACGAAACATCAACTCATCATAAACAAGATATGGATCTTATAAGGGAATATTATCAATGAAACCTAATTAAATCCTTATGCTATAATACAAATGTTTTTCTAGATAAAAGTCGACGGCGTTTTCACACATATTATGTGAATGATACGACACATGCCACCGCCCACCTCCGCCGTGTATAATATGTAAACCACGAATGATGAGCAATAAACAGCTATGGCATCCTGTCGGAACAGTTTAAGTCTAAAATATTACAGCCTATAGAAGCCGTCGATCGGAGTAAGCGGAAAAAATATATACCTATATAATATTATAATATACCCAATAAACACGAAAAAAAAAAACAATATTGTTCAGAAACATATCATATTACCGGATGTACCAGTTTTTCGATACCAAAAAGTGCCATTTAATACAAAACCTACGGAACTTGACTCCTAGACCACGGTTAGAAAAAAAAAGTAATTATAACAATAACATTACATTATGTGGTACCCCACTAGTCGAATCGTTCTCCATTCTGCAATCGTTGCACTCGATCATTTGAATTAATCAAACGAGCGTCAATTGAATTTTGGGATACCGAATATCGTCGTTTTTTATTCAACATCCAGTATGGACTAGGGTCAGTTTATTATGATATTATACGTCTTAAATAAAACACTAGATTAATGATTGTTCCAATTAGAACAAGTATATATAAAGGTTGCTATCAATAATGTGTTTAAAAACACAACGAAAAGTAAAAACGACACAATTTTTTTACGAGTCAATAAAATATTGGCAGTTTTAGTAGTTAACTATAATTAAAAAGTATTCTATTCAACAAAAAAAAAAAAAAAAAAACACCATGAAATATCTGAACGTTTAATTCATTTTGATCATATAATGTCGTCACACAGACAATTGCAGCCATATAAATTAAAACGTCAAATTACGTCAAGCCACTTACACTAAAAAGTAAGTCCTGCAGATAATTTGAGGTCGAATAAAATAAAATTTCCAATTAACAAATATCGCACTCTCGTAGCATAAAATTGTTGCAATATTGTAAACATTATATAAATGTAATATTATTAATAATTAGAATATTTCCGACGCGTTCCCGTCCAATTCTCGCGACGCCGCGCGTGGTATGCAAACACAAGACGGCGTGCCAGAGAGTATGTTAAGTTGCTTATCGGACAAAAATACGGCGCTCATAAACAACGTTTGGTCGAAAAATCGATCGATAACCCCCGTCCTGGCAGTGATACCAATCGGATTTTTCGAAGCGATCGATGATGGACTTGCTGGGTGACGGCGGGCTTACGAATGAGTAATTATGTTATTAATAATTGATCGCGTCTGTAGGGGACGGTAGAAGATGACTAAAGCGTGTTCTATCGCCGCGGAAAAAAAAAATTACACAAACCCTAACGTCACACCTATTTCACGTACGCCACCGAATTATTCAATTTGCGTTGTCGTGTACACAAAACGAGTGATTAGTTTTTTCGGCCGAGGGGTTTGCACCTACCCACCGGGTTCGTCTTCGGCAGACGTTCGTCCTCGTTATGGAGTTTCGCGTGCGCCAGCGTAATTACCGCGAGGCGAAAACTTGTGTTCGGGGCAATTACTACAAATAAGAGGGTGAAACCAGCGGTCGGGATGAACGTATACGGATCTCACACCTCGCCCTCCGCCAACCACCCCCATTCGTAATCAACCTAGGGGTGTCCAGGACATTATGAAATAATAAATAACGCACGCGAAAGCCGCACGCCGCAGACTGTAATATGCGCAATTGCCTACCGATCGATTCGCCGCGACACGGCGAGTCTTTCTCGGCCAACCGCGACCAACCCTCCGATAGTTTCTGCACGACGTCAAAGAATAAATTTAACATTGCCGGAAGAAGCTTGATACCATGGTAACCACTCGAGCCAGCATCCGTGTTTGCAGTGCTCTGTGTCCACTGGTCACCCGTATACAATAATAACCACGCGTACGGCACATAATAATGTATAGTATACACAACATTATGTATTATTTATAAATTTATCCATCGTAAATGGACAACTGGGGGAAGTCGTGTAGACGCGACAGCGGTTGACAACCGCGAAAGACAGATAAAGTACCTGCAGTACCGCAACGGGTCGGCGAGCTATTCAAAATCGCTAGCGGTGACGACGGCGACACCGCAGCCACCCCTTTTTCGAAAGAATCATAAACTGTCCTACCCCACGGAGGCGACGACCCATGAGGGGCGGGTATTTCTGTCTCCATTGAAAACACCGGCGGCGATAGCGGTGGATGCATAGTGGCGGTGCACGCCTATAGTTGGCGGTGATGCAAGCTGAAGCGGAGGCGACAACCACGACGACAACGACAAAGTGCCCTTTTAACCCCCTCACACGCAGTAAGTGTCGGCGGAGAAGGGTTTCGCCTAATAACCTCGTTTATGTTATGTATACGCAGACGAGTGATGGCCCCCTCCGAAAATCCCGCGGGCCTTTGTATACACACCAGCCGGTCGGCGGAGAGACCTTAACCCTGAATGCCCCCGACCTAGATATAACATCTAAATCGTGAGTTCGTTTACCCGTTTACCGCCGAAACAGTACAGCTGCACGCAAGGCCTGTAAGTTGCAAAAAAAAAATCAACCCCTGAATTTGTATTTTATTCGCACATTTAATCGATTTCAAAAGGACGTTATGGCCCACAATTAAGCTATATAATTGAATGCATTTATTAAAATACTTTTTGATAATTTTCAGATTCATAAATTCATACAAAATAATACATTTTATTGCATTTTTTAAAATGTGGAGCTATAAAAATCAAAATCGAACGAAATTTCTGTCATTTGAATAATATGCATCGTAAATTGTGACATATACTGTGTACAACGACATTTCGATCACCCTACGTATTCCATTTTAACCATACTTTGAAAACATGAATTCCATACGGGTATTGAAACCTAAATTCTTTTATCTGCTGTACGACAGTATTTCACGCAGAAACCAGCTGATGAGCAGTATAATAACAACGTTTACAAGATGGACCCACCTTGTTTTTTCACCTATGGTCATATCGATAACAAGTTATACTACATGAGAAAATACGCGTATACACCAAAAGATTAGGTCAACAGTACTCGTTATTCGTTAAACATAACTGTATAGTGTATATATATATATAATTAACCATTATGTATTCGTGTAATTCGAAAATCGATAGGAAAGCTATACGTGTTGACAATAGGAGTTATGTTAAAGCCGACTCCTGGCAACGACAACTATACTATAATAATACTTTATTATACCTTTATAACCCGAAAATATTACATTGTATAATTTCATTATTATTTTCGATTTTTCAGTGCTATATTTTACGCACCGTCCCTGACGTAGTTACTGTTCGGTGCACTAGATGCCACTATATACCACGACCGGCAACAAATAATATTACGCGATTTTCATTTGTTTTTAATAAATTATTATTAGGTATTTGAAAACAAAGAACCCGAAATATTTTAGCCATATAAATGTCTTATTAGACTCAGACCTGAGACCATGGACGAAAAACCAGAGTTCGAAGTATACAATAGGAAAGTAAAGATTAACTATTAAAAAACCCAAAGCGCCATAAATAATAAATATAAAATAAAAACAAAATAAAATAAACATACCGCTCGACTTCCTTTTCCACGCCCTCTTCGATTTTCCCCTCGAGGATAGGATTCGTTGGTCAGGTATAGGAGGTGCTGAAACAATATAGTTTATAAAGTTTAATAAGCGAAAACACAAAATAATTGTAAAAATAAAACATTATAAAACATAAATGATAGTAATGCAAGGGCTCGACATAGCTTTAGTTTATCACTTATTAGTTATTATATCGCTGTAGGTATTAATATTCAATAGATTTGATCGTAATTTTAAATAACAATATAGAATAGACATATAATACGTTTGACATAAATCTATCACTGATATAATAGAATTGCAGCTACAAATAGAAATATTATTTTATTCGATCAATTTGCAATTGATGTAAATCAAAGACAATTTAGTATTTAGTTTATCAAGCCGATCAGAGGGAAGGTTTAAATGTTTGACAGTCAGCAGGTCAATTTTATTATTAAATCTAGTGCACTGCGTGATCGCACGGAGCAGTCATAGCCGGCGTATAGGTACCCAAGTCGTATTATAATAATACGTTTCGATAAAAACTATCTATAATATTATATCACGAATTATTAGGTACCTATCTATTATTATAACAGTGGAAACCACTTATAATAAATAAATCATTGATCAGATAGCCGCTGAATTGTAGTTATTTCAACTATTTTGTGTTCACGTTAATGCGAAATTGAAAATTTTTTTTATACAATTGTCCACAAAAACTATAATTAATTTTAACATCCAACTGATTATAATAACTCTCGTTGATTAAATTATTTACCTAATAGAAAACTTTTAAAATTTTTTTTAAGGTTTAATCAAAACTCTTATAATAGGTATATTTTATAATAATATTATATCACAATCCTCAGACTATCATTATCGTCATGTATATAAATTGATTCCCGAGGCGTCCACCACATGTACAATAATAATGATGTATTTTTCACATTATTATAGTGTGATTACAATTTTAGTAATATCAAAATATGTTCACCTAATTTGTGTAACGCGTATTGTATATATATATAATTTTATTATGTAATACCTATGCTTAATGTGTATATTATAAAATAAACATACCTATTACCTATATAATGTTATTATTGTGCAGCAGCTTTTGAGCGTTAAATCAACATTACGACGCGTAACTCTACCTGCAGCGGCAGACGTCAAACAAAAATCCTGAACGCGTGCGCGTGATATATTTATTGCTCATATTATAATGTTTAAGTGTAAAATATGTACCTATACATGGTACATTAAAAAAAAAAAAGTAAGTATTGGAGTCAAGTCCTATATGGTGCGTATTGCGTACACCCATGCCCCGCAGTCGTATAACGTCGTCGGGGTGCGCGCGAAAGTGCAACTCTCGCGCACACGCATCACACTGCAAGAGCGTGTACGATCTAATTTTGGACCGTTTTTCACGTGTCCTGTACGTGCAGCAGACGGAGTCTATATACCATGTTATATTGCGTTACGGTAAGGTCATCGCGCGTCTACCGTCGTCGCCGTCGCATATGTCAGTCTAGATCGCATATAATATACATAGGTACTCGTATATATCGTATATATATATATATATACGACTATAATACATACATAATATATTATACATGTTTTTATATATATTTATTATAAGCACACACACACACACACACACACACACACACGTATATTATAGGTATACGCACACCGTGTGTAATATGTAAGTGTGTGTGTTATAATATGTGCAGTGTATATATTGACATCTGGCACCCATCTGCCGCGCGATAATATAATTATTATACTATATACATTCACGAGCAACGAGCGTACTGTATGAATATATATATATATGTATGACTTGACTGAACGGGTCGACTTATCCAGGCTGAAGTATTATGGAAGTAAACAGTAATGATATAGTATTTAGAAGTGGATGTAATATTAAATGCTGTGTAGTAGCGTACTAGTAATGGTTAGTATAATATATTATAGTAGTAGCAGAGTAATATAGGTGTATAATAGTGTGAGTGGTAAAGGACACGAATGAGAGGAAAATAATGGTTTATTATTCGCACACAAATTGCACTGTTGCAGTCGATTTCTTAAGAATAAACCCCTTTCAATATGCATATACGTAGGTATGTACGTAGGACCGACCTAAGTAATAAAACATGTACACGACGTCGTCTCACCGTCTGCGACACCGTCTACATAATACGGTCTAAATGTGTATACTCGTATAGGTATACATGATATTGTAACAACCCCATTAAAAACTACACTGTTTCATTCAAATCGGGGAGACCTGCTTCGGCGGGTTATATTAATGGGTATGTTTGTACCTCATTTTCACCCCACTTCGAATCACGATTATCCGATTTATTCGACATCAAAGTTTGCCCGCGCAGTAGGTACCCATTTACTAGTTCCTACACTTTGTGAATAAACGTCACAAAAATAAACAATACTATATTAATGTTAGTATAATTATTTATTCGACCGTAAGTCAACGATAAGATTAAAAAATTTACATCGATTCGCCAATAGGTAGGTATACTATTAGATCGTGATCATGCCCGACGTCGATCTCCTAAATATAATTGCGTTGAACCTGTCTATTCACAGTAACTGCGGCATTGTTTCCAAGCACATAATATTATATATTTACGTGTGTATATAGTATAGTCGCCGTGACTCATCCTACCCTCGCGTCGATAGAACGCGGTGCGTAGACCAGCGCAATCGGTAATAACGATGCCGGAAGAACTTGCTGGTGGGAGTGGAGGGGCCTCCCCGTGCGGCGCGTGCGCATAACTTGTACGCCAGACGACTAAAATGTTTATATATTGTGTGCGTGTGTTGACTATCAACCCTTAGCTGTGCGCTTGTGTACGAAAAAAAAAATGTATATACATCGAATCTGATGCCGCCGAAACGGTTTACGGCGAAAATGTTGTGTATGGAAATACTATACGCGCGCGGTAGGCGGTCTATTCGCACGGTTGGCGACTCGAGAAATTCGTTTTCGTCGTCGCGCGTCACATCGGAAACACAATAATATACGTTAGTAATAATAAATTACGATTACGAGTTCGAAAATCGTATTTTCTCCGATAATGCAGACGAAAAAACTATCAAACTATATCTTGATTTTTTCTGGTGCGAACTCACAACGATAAAAAAAATATATAATATACAAAATGATGTAATACAGCCACGAGAATCGCGGTACACGTTGTTCTTTCGTTTAGAGATATTAAATTATTATTGTTATTGTTATTGTTATTGTCGTAGTGCGTACGCTATAATGTGCTTACATATTTAGATCAACATAGTATAATAATTAACAATAATATTATATGGGACGAAAAAAAAAATACTTTTTAAACGAATTAAGCGGGTCCGTAAATTAGAGCTCAATTATTGCAAAGCACATGCTGTGGTACATTGCGTATGAGTATAATACAATAATGTTTTGCTGCGCGCGCTATATACGTAATATTCGTATTTTATTTAACGATCGTATGGCGCGCGATGAACACAACGGCGTCAAACGTGCAAAATAAATACCACTAAAGGAACGAAAACAACAATATATGCAGAGATCGACGTCGAGGAATTTCTTTTATTAGTATAACGTTTTCGAAAACGCGCATCATCATAATGTTATGAATAATTCGGCAGTAAATGCGGAAATGCACGCACGGCTGCAGTTTGAAGTTCAAAACTCAGTTCAAATTTCGATGCGAGCAAACTGTCGATTATAAAACAGCGTAATAATGCTATAATCGTACAGGGACAGCAGACAGCGAGTCTACACTAATAACTATTAATGATTTAATTTAATTTCTTAGTGTAGACGACGTATATTATATAATATACGCTACACGTCACACGATGATGTGAAAAATGTCGCGTTAAAATGAAAAACCAAATGATAGAAAACGATTGATCCAAAAATCGTTTTCGAACCTCTCGAAGTCAAAAAAATCATTGCACTCTATACATGGGTACACTGGAACCTCGATAACTAGAATTTTTTTTTTCTTTGTTTTTCGACATCCAACCGATATTATCGAGTCAACGAGGTTCCACTACTGTATACGTATATACTATATTGTGTATACTATACATATTACGTATAAATGACAATACGACGTTTTGTAAATAAACGCCGACGGAGGGTCGTCTGTCCGTTGATATTATCGCCCGGAGACGACGGCGGCGGCAAAAGAAAAAAAAAAATTGATCGCGCGGCGGCGCCGTCATCGTCGGCGTGTGATTGCGCGCGAGAGAACGCATCGGCCCGAAGTGTCGCGAAGGGGACGCGCGAGAAGCGGCCGGCGATGAATCACACGCACGCGGCGGCTTTGCGGGCGGGTGGCGGACACGCATAAAATCAATACTTTATTCACGCCGCACGCACAAGCGGGGACCGCGTACGCGCGCCGCACCCACGTGGTGTCCGCCCAGCGACGACGGCGACCGCGGCGGCGGTACCACGTGCGATCCGCACGGTCGCGCCGGCGTTCGAGCGCGGCTGTCCGAGTGAACTTGAAAACGCGACGGCGTTTTGTTGTGTGGACGACCGGTGTCGCGGATGCGCCCGCCGGCGAGAGCGAGCGCGCGCGCTCGCGCGATACGCACGTCGCGGTCCCGCCGCCGCCGCCGCCGACCGGAAACGGGAAAAAGTGTGTATACACACAAACGCCGAGTTCTTTACCCTTTAACCTTAGCGTGCGATTGTTTACTACTACTACGACAGTACGCGAGCGTAAACGTCGCTCTTTGACGATCGCGCGATCCCGCTCGCTGTTCGTGCTTTTCTGTTTCCCGCCCAAAAATAAACAAATAAATTCACTTTCCAACGTTTTTTGAGTGCACCGCGATATTATATACAGAACATTATTTCCATTATTACGTATAGGTAGATAAAAATATTATAATGTTAGGCGATCCTCCCTCCCCGCGTCTTGAGTTCGAAATGAATAAAAAGCATAGTAGTTGCATGTATCATCATATAATGATACATTATTTCGAACGTCCCCGCCGCGATGTCTTTATAAAAACCGTGTGTGATCATTGTTCCAAATGAAAAACCGTGTGTTTCGTAAAATATTGATTGGCATAGAAACCGACGATGTGTTACGGGCTATAGGTGGAGGTAATGCGTGCTGTCGTATAGCCCGATTATATTGTATTTATTTACTTTTTACTTGAATATTTTACAGGCTTTCATAACGTGTGAATAAATCCGAAATCAGTAATATAATGTTTATTATAATGTTCGATTTTCTATAGTTACACAACAGTAAATTTCATAAAAGTATAATATACTATACACTACACTAAACTATACTTTATAGTAATTAGTATTAAATTAATAGTTTCAAAAAATAAAAAATGTTAAAAATGAAAATATTATCGTCATCTATTAGAATAGTGCACTACTCGTTTATGTAATTGATACGTACAATTTTGAATTACATACAAGCCTTGATTATTGTTTAGACGTAATAACATTTATAACCAATGAAAAACACAACAAGAATTTTATTAAAATTTCTCATAACCGCGTAGGTATACTTAAAATGTTTTTAAAGTGAATTGATCGCATTAGTTAAATCTTTATACGAACGGTGAAATATTTAAAGTAAAAGAAATAAATCATACGAGCTGGTTGGTGCCAATACAGCGAACGAAATAAATATTATATGTGTGTACCTATTATATAGAGTGATTGAATATTTTTCCATAAAAGTTTAATAATATGCTGAGATTACATTTTCACTTTATGACCAAAAATACGCGCTATACAGTGTAGTATTTGTATGGAACATTTAACATTTACGTGTTTAGCCGCGAATGCTCATCGAAGGGGAAAAAATCAATTTAGGTACACCCTTAAACTTAAATATTCTGCTATAAGTCATGTGTATATTCACTATATACTCTATAGATATAATCATACATAAATACGTAATATAAAGTTTAAAAGTGTAAAGTGTGCGTGGTGTTATTGGAGTTTTCATCATTGACGTATGTATACGTACATAATATTATGTATGCGAGTTCTCCCTTATTCGCTATAGCCCGTGGGGATGACGTCATATTTTGTACGTCAATTTGTATGCAATCCAGTTAATATAATATAATAACGTTTTAAAACATCGCAATAGGAAAGTAATTATTATAATGTAATATTGTTAATATTAAACGAATATATAGAGTGAACCCGTATATATCATATTATACTCGTTATTATTAGTATATAATATATTTTAAAAATATGTATCACGGGTTCGAATCAGACGCGACGACGAGACATCTGCTCTTCATACTACATAGTATATTATTATTTTTATTTGTAAAAATCGAACATGCCAAATTTCGGTTAAAAATGGCGCGAAACATTTTTCAACGGCATTAAAATTGAATTATTTACGCTGGACCGATGCAAACTGAGCGCAAAAGAAGCAAATAGATATTTTATACGTGTACGAATAATGTGAAAAGAGAACGAGAGAGAGCTAAAATGTGAAAAAGATAATACGATCGACAGAGATGAAATAGTGTGTGCGTGTGTGTGTAGACAGAGAGAGAAAGAGAAAGAGAGAGAGAGAGGGCAATATATGTGAATGAAAGAGAGAGAACAAAAATGAATTATTGTCAGACGCATCAGCGGCGACATACACGAATATATGCAGCTGTTCATCATCGTTTTTACTGAGGGCCACCTGGCCACCGTTTTCGATGTATCCGCTGCCGTTACAAGTATTATAGGCACCTCTAAGGTCTATATGGTTTTATTATTATTATTATTATATATATATTATATATTTCCATCATGTAATTTTATACACACCGTCCTCGCTAGTTAGCCCAACGGTTTTTTCCGCATTTGTTTTGTTTGCTTGTACACTGCAGAGTACATATATGTGTGAATATAATAGATATATACGTTGCTAACACACCTTTTCCATCCGTGCCTATACGCATCATAAAAAATACCGTTATCATCGCGGGTTTATCCTCTGAAGATCGTTTCTACGGGAGGATGCAACGGATGCTGACTATGCAGTGTCAGTTCGATTACCGGATGAAACCTCGAAATAGTCGGCCGAATTATTGCTATTGCTCTTTTTTACGATCGTATAATTTCCGTAAGCTCGCCCGAAAGAGGTGGGTATATGCAATTATGAATGTCACACTTTTTTTTTGTTTAGGGTGCAACTGCACTTACGCCTCTACGTCTCTACGTATCGAGGGGGTTGAACATTATCAATTGTTTACCCCTTATCGACGGGTAGAGCATAATATTATATATGATTACTGACTTTTGATTTCAAGTGTCAACCCCTACACGCGTTTTCGATTAGGAAATAATACGACGAATGAGAGGGTGATTATTGTATACACATTATTATAGATATTTATATACATATAGTGTCCTGTTTAAATAGATTAGAAAATTTATTGCGTATATATAAATCTAATTTTTAAAACTCATTACGAATTTTAATTAAATATTTTAATCGCGTGTCTTCCAATCAGATATCTTCATAAAAAATTCTCAAAACTATGAATAATATATAATTCATCACGGTTTGATTTAGTTAGTGATGTCATTTTATACCATTATACTATTTATACATTTTTAAGTTATGATATATCCCTAAAAATGTCGTATTACGTGGAATTGTAAAAATACCATTCGTTGAGAATTTTACAAGCCAATGAAATATCCGGTACGTAACATTACTATAACCTGAGCCTCTGGCGCCATATTTACGCAACTGAATATTCGCCGTCTGCCATTGCATTTGCAGTAGATAATTTAAAATGTAAATACTTTTTGACACAGTATTTTGTAATCAAACAATTTTCGACTAAATTTAATCGTGAATCATTTTGGCTGTTGATTTTGAAACCCGTAGTATAATATAATGTTATAGAACTCGTTATTATAAAAAAAAGAATAATAATAATAAACGTGTGGAGCAAATAATTATTATTCATTACAAAAAAAAAGGGACAATGATTTTAGACCGTTAAGATCCTCTACCTCTCTCAGCGCAATGTAATACACACGACCCTTCTTTTTGTGAAGTCAAAATTAAAAATGCCTGTATGTATAAATTCATCTCGATATACTATGTGGGTAAGTGGGTTTCTTTGGTCGAAAAAAATAAATAAATAAAGAAGAAGAGTACAAAAACCAGTGTGTGAGTGTGTCATTAGCATAAAGTGGCGAATTGGTGAGAAAACAACTACCTACCCACGATTTAACTTCTATCTCACTCACTCTATTTTACCGTACTACGTTTCTAAAAGGGGTTGAATATTTTTTTACAAGCATATTTCATTCATCGTATTGTTATAATTTATTTTGGCCTCTAGGCGACATAATGATACGCGTTATATGATAACTGGTTTTTCACATACTATGTGTATGTACTGTGTACGTTTATAATATTGTATTTTTTCTTTTCGTTTTATCGTCATCGAACGACTCGAAATGTAGTCCAACTAGTTTATGTATAATACATCAATATGCTAATGCTGATACTAACTAAACGAAGCGCCCTTACTTCTTACGTGATTGGGAAAATTCAAGATCTCCGTTTTTAGACATCGAATAAAAAATCAAAAATCGTATACAAATCATTTATTTGCGTGTGAACTAATTTTAACAGTAAAATGTATCGCACATATATTATTTATTATGAATATTCGTACAGATACTTTTAGATGAGAATTACTGCAGCGTGAGACATATGAGATGGAAACCTAATACGGGCGGGCGCCACCAACGCCCAATGAGGTACATCCTTTTTCCTGTTTGTGTCTGTTTTTCGAAACCCACTACTGTCGTTTTCTGAAGTTTGAATACCAAAAAAAGGTTGTTATTATTTCAATTTAGGAGTTTTTGTTATTCTTTTAATCAAATTTTCCCACATGGTATACTCGTATAATATAGGTACATTATGGTAGTAAAACATATAGACACACATTATTATTTACAAAAATAAATGATAATATATACATATTATACATGACTTTTGATTCCGACAAATAACACTAATAGTTATAAGAGTTAAGTCATTGAAATGTAATATAATTCACAAAATTATAATTAATTATGAAATGTATATATATATATATATATATTTATATTCTATATAACTTGTGCTAAATAGGTAATAGGTACATATAATTGTACGAATCAAGAGTTACATAATTTTAACTAAATATATAAATATAACTGTATATAGCACTATCTGCACCCCATAGCTATACAATATTTCGAGTAATTTTAAAAATTTAGGTGAAAAGGTCTAACAACTATACGTTTTGCTAAAACTAGTTTTTGTGAGAGAATGACGTCAACATAAAGAATATAAGAATATTGTATATAATAATACAATAGAATATATGTATAATGTATAGTATATTATATCAGTATAATATAGAAACGAGTTTTCCAAATGTATCTATATCGGTCGTCGTAGGGATGGGAATTTTAATATCTCGGAATGCGTTTCTCAACAAATAAGTTGTTGTGGTACCATAGAGTGTATGGTATCTATATATGTACTCATAAAATATAAAATAATATATATAAAAAAATGTCTATAGATATAATAATAATATTATAATATACATTAAACAAACTGTATATACGTAAAGTCGTCGCGTCGTCGCTATTTACAATACGACACGGTTCCGATAAGCGTTTATCTTTTTCCTCATGTGTTTGACTTGTGACTACCACTATCGCGTTAAATATACCTAACTTACACTGCACTCGTGTTTGGGAAACATCATATTATGCATAGGTACGCACAGTACGGCGACGGCGATACCTGCGTATATTATAACATACATTAATACAGTTTTTTTGCCACCATTTAAGTCTCCGTCGATGCGTACATCACAGCTATACATACAAACGAAACTTATATCATAGTTAAACCACCTATAGACCTTACAGATTGCCGTGTAGCTAAAATAACAAATAACGTTATACTTAATCACACGCGCGTATAATATATTCTCCGACAATAAACTCGGTGATGGGTAGGCGTATCGCGAAAAAAACAGACGGGCGAATCAATAGTTCGAGATTCGTATATCAATATATACGTTCACCGCGGTGTCGCTGTCGAGTTGTATGTGATGGATGTACAATCCGTCATTTATCTATCTATTTTTGAGCGTGCGGCGCAGAGAACGCGTATTATCGAACAGTGTTATTGATTTTCGCGAAGGCGGGAAAATAAATCGCATACGAATAAAAAAAAAAAAAAAAAAAAAAAAAATTAGTCACTCGGGAACACGGTGCAGCGTATTCGGTATTACATATTATACGTTTTTATAAACGAATTATATCGTCTATATACGTATATATGCGATATAGTACAATATACAACACAATAATATATATATATATATTTCCATCGTAACGCGCGAGCGTATACACGTGAGCGTGTGTGTGTACATGACAAATAGGCTTCGGATGAATCATGTTAATATACGTATTATTTTATATTATACGTATTTCATAATAATATTATGCACGTATATATGGATGGGCGCGTGTGTACGTGTGATTGGAAAAGGGACGCAGAAGGGATGAGCGATTTATACATGTATACGTAGAGAGCTATATAAACGGCCGCAGTTTATATCGATCCAGTTTCCCCCCCCCATTCTCCCCCCGAACAACCCCCGGACCCCTCCCAGATATACATATATTATATAAGGTCGTTCCGCGCGCACACACACTCACACCCTGTATATACGTATATTATATTTTACTATAAAATATGCTTTATACATCTATATAGGTAGATAATACATACATAGATATAACATATAATATATAACAATATAATATGTATGCGGAATAAATAGTTTTTTTTTTTTCCTACTAACGGTCGCGCATTCCGTGATGAAGGTTTCGCGCCCGAGCCTCTAACGAACTCTAATTGAACCGCTTGCACTGCACCGTTCCCAGGTTCCCGCGAATGGTTTTGATTTGTTTTTTATTTTTATTATTATTATTTTGTCGCTTTTAATACGGAGCCTACGATGTTCTTGACCTCAATTGCATCCATAAATAAATCAGACTGAATAATAATAATCACTGCAGGCTCAGACTACAAAACCGCCGTCCGATTATATTATTAGCGTAGGAAAGTCGTTTAACGCTCCGACGAAACAATATTAAAACACGTATATTATATATTATGCTATGATGTGGTCATACACTCACATATTATAATCGTTAAAATAAAGTCTTATTCAAAGTTGCGATCGAACGCGAGAAAAACAGACATTTAAAAGTCATCAAGTGATATATTATACTACATGTTTTTCATTGCGGCATTTAGCGTTTTCAAAATATACAATATTATGTAGATTTATTGGGGAGATTCTACGGAAAAAAGAAAAAAACGTAAACTCATGATTAGTAAATCACATCTATTTACACCACTAAGCTGAACAAATTATTTTGGGATATAGCCAATTATATTATACAAAAAAGGTAAGAGCCTAATGGGTAAACAACCCTTGTACACGCAACGTGCATGTTTGGTGGTATCGAAAAAATCTATGCTCGTATAAAACTATTGCAAAACTGATGATTATAAAACATACAATACCTACGCTCTATTAACTACCTATAAAATATATAGACATATTGTAAAATACCTATGGAATCGCAATGAAATCCCATGACGGTAATCGATCAAATAACATTGTAAAGAATACCATAATATAATATATTATATTTTGTATGAATGATGAATGATAATATTGTATTACCTATATACTCGTTAAAAACGTCAATTTAAATAATATTATCGCTCTGCAGTGAAATTTTTTATATTCGCGTGTGGTGATCTTTTTTTTCACTTTTGTCGTTCTCGTCGTGACACATAATATTCGAATAATATATATATTAATTTTTATCGTAATAACGTCGTACACGTATACACGCGGCGAATTTTCCACCCGAAAGCCCTTCAAATTCAGACGCACCGCAAACCCGCACGCCGGTTTCATAATATATTATGTATACCTATATAATAATAATAATAATAATACATATATAGGATACGCGATGAAGTTTCCAAACCGAAAACCGGTACGAGCCGTTTATTCGGGATCTTATTGTCGTACACACACACACACACACACATGATATATGCGCACAGAGAGCTAGTACGTCGGAAATCCGGCAACCAGGCGGCGGTGGTGTTAAGTTACGGGGCATATAATAATATTACATATACTCTGCGTGCGTGCGCGTGTACGTGTGTGTGATATACGAAAAGTTGTGTGCGTGCGTGTGCCGCGTGTTGGTTAAAGAGACATTTTGAAAAGGATCGACAACATGGCTGCCGTCGCGTATATACTATACACCGACAGCTGTTCTTACGCACACCGCCCTTTTGTGCGCGCCGCGCGCGCGCGCGTGTGCGTGAGTGCGTATACGCGCGCGCTCGCGTATATTTGTACGCGCGCGCGCGCGTGTGTGTGTGTGTGTGCGTGTGTTTGTGTGCATTATGTTGTCGTGTCGTACCCTGCGGGCCAGGGCTGCTCAGACCGGGGCGGCGGAGCGCGCGACCGGCGACGCACTCCTCGGTGGTCGGCACGCAAAACGGCCCGGCGCCTAGGCCAACGGTTTACGGCGGGTGGCCGCCGAGAGAACGCAGCCGAAACGCGCGTCCGACGATCGCCGCGGCGGCGGCTGTTGCCGGCCGGTCGGTCGGCCGCGCCGATTGCCGCGAGCGCGCGCATTTTAGACACCCTTGGACAGCCGCCCGCGGATCCCTGGGCGACAGCTGCCGTCGCCGCGCCGTTTTGTACCGGTGGCGGCGGCGTGCCCCCCGCCGGCCGCCCTCCGCCGCCCGGTATTTCACCGGTGCGTGCGTATTATACGGTATACGCGGCGGAGACGTCGTCGGTGCGTGCGTGAGTGCGTGCGTGCTAGCGTACGTACGACGTGCCGTTTCGGTAAGCCATTCGATTATAATAATATTATATAATATAAAATACGTATAACACATTGCACACGAATAATATATTATAGCCGAGTAATAGAAAACAAATACGAGAACTCGAAATATAGGTATTATACGACAAGCGCAGCGTAAGAGAACTGTGATCCCGAGGATGACGGCGGCGAGAAGTGCGTAAAAAATATAATAATTATGTGTCAGTATAATATTATGATGGGCAAAGACGACCGTCGTCGCGGTGGTTGTCACCGTCCTTGGACAAGGACGCCGTCGTTCGATGCGTCAAGACGACCGACGTTTTTTAATTGGGGTTCTCGCGTGTGTGATGCGCGCCGTAGTAGAACGTGCTATTTATATACATATAATAATATAATCGCCGAGCGCACGTTGCACAGTGTCAGCAGCATGATCGGTTATACTACCATAGTCGTAGTAAGCAATCGTAGTAGTAGTAGTAGTAGTATCGGTAAACGGTCCCCTTCGGTCGCCCGAGGGTTAAACGAGGGGCGGAGACAGTCGACCACGCGACGACGTAGACGCGTGGTCAGGGACCTTTGAACGGATCGCCGCCGACGTCGCACGAGACGTAGTCCCTCGACCGCGGTTTGTATACAAGCATTATTGTGTTGTCTAGCCGTGTGCATCCACCGCGGCCACTGACCCTCGTCCACCTCGCCAATTTGACGAGACGTCCGACCGGCGACGACACGGGGGTCGTATCTTTTTTTGTTTTGTTATTATTTGTTTTTTTTTTTTTTTTTTTATCCCATAAAATCATCCCTTGACGACGCGTGGCTGTACCGAAATTCTGTGTAGGTATTATGCGAATATACCGCAGTTTTCATTATAATACATCCATTGATTTTCGTTTGTTACATACTCGACATAGTCGTGTACCTACCTACCTAAACCGACATTTTGTTGTTATTGTTTTTTTTTTTAACGCTTTCATTATTATCGTTATTTTAATAATAATAATGTAGGTAAACCGCGAGGGCGGTGGTGGTGGGTTTTTTTTTTTTTTTATTAAACGCTGTTGTTATAATATTATGTTTTTAATCAATCGAATTTTTTTTATACATATACCTATGGTTTTACTGCTGCCAACAGCAGCTGCTCGCGTTATTACTGCATACATCACAACGGTTTGGTCATTTGGCTGATAGAACTGCACGTAGGTATAATAAATTAAAAAATATTTTTTTTTTTATTTGTAACATAATCATCCGGCCTAGTGCCCGGAAATCATTTTTCAAATGCGATATTAACTATAATGTTGTTGATCGGAATGAGAGAATGGATTTTTATGTAAATAAAAAACAATTTGTGCTATTTTTAACTGTTAGTAACTGTACGCGATTCTATTTATTAGTATATTTCGATTTCGATCGACTCAGTACAACGTTTTTATAATAGAACAAACTTTACTGAAACCACCTGGATTCTAATCCATCGTAACTAATAAAAAAAAAAAAATTAAACCCACCTGGATTTGAACTATGTTATTATAAAAATGCTCATAATGTGCATGTGACAACAATAGAATTACGTCCACCTGGAGTGTAATATATGTATTTAATACAAGTATATTATGTGTATGCAGAGCAACTAAAATCATAAAACTCGCTTGTATAACATCTATTGTATAAGTGCGTTTTCCCTAGACTGATTTAAATCAAACTTTATTAAAAAAAAAAAAAAATAGCTTAGCTCTTTTTGTTTTCATTTGCTTGCTTTTATATTTTTTTTTTATGCAGACTTATAGTCTATACATAATTACATAATATAAAAATATAATATATATTATATAGATATCTGGTCAACGTGTTATGGATTTAAAAGTACGTATATGGTATATTATATATGTTAACTTAGATTTTTACTCTCAGTAATTTAAATTTGAAATTTGATGAATAAATAATTGCAATCATCAAGACTTTGTATTTTTAAAAGTTTGAGTTGCAGGAATACGAGTATTGACTTCAATATTGTACAATTTGTACGTAATAAATAAGTATAAATTTTAATATTTGTGTAGTAGTAACTAGTATTTAATATTTTCGTTAAAAATCTAAAAAAAATATCAATTATAACACTAAATCGACTATAGGTATCTATATTATTATTATTATTTTGTTTTTAGTTCTATTATATAGGTTCATACTATAAATTAAATCATAATAACATGAAAATAAATGGCATCTGTTTTGAATGTTATATAGGTACACAAAAAAATCTACAGTAAAATTGTATTGATTTCGTGCTATAACAGTTATGAAAATAATTACGATTGATTGTAAAACGAACCGTTATTCATTTCGTTTAAATAATGCGTCGCGTATTTATACCTACCTATACCAACATCATTTAAAATAAATATGAGTTTTGAAATTACGAGTATCGCTTAAAAACCATCGTAACACATAACGGTTTAATAACGATTTATTATATCGAGAAATTTATTAGCATCACACGATATAATATATTAAACGAAATGGTTGTCGCAGTTACAGTTTATATATTATTTTACGCCGTGGGTATACGTGCTATACACAATCTGTGAAATTATAGTCATATTCATTATATTTATACGTTTACAAAATATATTTAAACCGACCATATCGTTCGAATGATAATATAATATCTATGAATTGTGCGCGCATATAAGTGAATACAACAATAGAGAGAAAGAGAATAAAATATCATATAGCAGTTTCGCGAATATTTAATAAGCGCATGCACGCACAAACGCTCGCGAGAACTCGAGGGTAGTCAGAGCCAACATCACACACACACACACACACACACACACACACACACACACACATACACATGATAAATGTATATACGGGATTTAATCTTTGTCACCCTATCGATAGGCGAGGCGGGTTGAAGGGGAGGATTTTAGGTGCAATGGCGGCAGCGGTGGTGGCAACGTATATAGCTCTCTTTTCACCCTATAACATTGACCTTCAACGGTGCGACGTTGCCAGTGCCCGCGGACGTAATCTCAGCGCGCGTAGTACACGTCGTAAAATTTTTTGAAGTAGTATTATACCTTTACAATATAATATTGTATAGGTAATAATAACAGCGAAACCCGCACTATCGTCACACGAAAATATTATCGTAGCTCTTTGACCGTCGGAAAACTATACGCCGTGAAAGAATTTTACACGTATACCGATACTAGACACCATAATAAAAATAATAATAAATAAATAAAAAAAAAAAAATGTTATCTTATCGCTCGTGGACCCGACCGTTATTAATCGATATGAACGATATCCCATCATTTAGGTACCTATTTATACGTGTATATAATGATTGTATGTAAATAAATAGTAAGTACCTCGTCAATATATATATATATATATACAATATTTATAAACATGTTATTATATTATAGGTACTTGTATAACATTATACATAGTGTACCATACTACCATATAGATAGGTACACGAAAAAAAAGGCTTCGCGGCCGGAAACGATGTCTCGTGTTCGTTTGCGGTGTGTGTGCGTGCAGTACATGTGTGCATGTATACCGTATATATAGGTACTATGTATGCGTGTGCTCCAGACACATGAGCGGTGTGCGGCCCGTGCGGAAGTGCGGTCTCCTTGGTCGCCAGTATCATTGTCGGTTTTTAATGGCACACACGGTGTACGAGAGTATGACGTCATATAAGTCGTAAAGGGATTTCCCCCCATCCGTCCTGTCATATACACGCTTTCTCGTAAATGCAGTTTATCGGCGATTTCGGATTTACTATATACACTCTTTCGCCAAACGATGCGCATAACGTTACGAAAATTGTCGAAAACGGTTTTCAATCGGAATTCAAGTTATACCTTATAAGTGCTTACACATAATGTTATAAACGTATACGCCTAAATATATCCTAAATATTATACGATATACATGACGGTGAATAATATTATACCAACATATACGCGATGATTACGATGGGGAGAGGAGATGCAATTGAAAAACCATCACTGTGTTTCGAATTTGTTATTTTACAATTATTATTATTATACATGCGAGTATAGATTTAGATGCTAAGGGATGAGGGGCAATCTATTTAGGAAAATAGCGAACACTGAGAAAAATGGCCGACGTTTATTGTTTGAATCGATCATAAAATGCGTTCTGCGGTGTATATCCCGCCAGCCGCCACAGATAATCCCCTCGAATGATTTTTACGTCCCGTATTATCGATCTTTATAATAATATATTATAAACTATACATATATCATATATGTATACTATGATATATAGTTCTATTAAATTTTTAGTATAAAGAATTATGACGGTCGATCTATATACTGCAGCTGCAGCTGCAATTTTATTTTAGAAGTTTTGGTTGGTAGCTTCTCGATATAATAATACGAGTATATTAAACGATTATTATTTTTTTTTTACTTGACTTAATGATGCAAATTTCAGGCTAAAAGAATTTCTGTGCATTGTATACTGTATGTCTGCATGCGTTGGTCTAAGGGTGGTTTAAGACGGCCGATAATAATCTGCTATATGAACGCATGTACATATAATATATATAATATATACCTATGTCCTATATAGTTATATTATACATCCATTTATGAGACGTAGACTAAACGACAATATTGCGGCTCTTCTCTTTCTTGTCCAATCTCGATTTTCATGCACACCTTTACACAGCATGGTGCCTGCCACCAACCGTTTTGGTTTTTGACCAGTTTTGATGGGAACAAAATTCACAAATGTTCTGTATAATACATAATATACACACCGTTCTATTCTACGAAAACAATAATTTCGTGTATACGGCTGGCAGGAGGACAATGAGAAGAAATATCTGACGATACAAAAAGACATCTTACTGAACTGTTCAGTGTTCAAAACAATTTATAAAGGAGAAGGATGATAGTAAGATTAAATTTTGAGAGGTATTGGATTTTACATTAAATATGATTATTTATTATTATTCCTCTTTTTAGTTTATAATAAATAACAGTACAACTTTTTTTGGTACCGTGATAACGAAATAACATTTTATTGACGATATATCAGCCTTTATAATCAAAAAATATTGCAGTTTAAAGTAAGTTTTAAGCTCTTATACTATATAGTTTCAATACAACCAACATCTGATATAATACGAATTCAAATATATAATATAAATATGTATAGGTAGTTACACAAATGTCATTATATAAAATGAATTATGTGGGTTTAAAATATACTATAAGCCACTATTCGATAAGAATTTTATCAAAACATTAAATTCACATAAATGATATTTTTGTTAAATATCTTTACATACAATAAAGGTATACACAAAAGAGACAGCTTTTGTCCGAATACTTTAATAGCCGACAAGTATGAATGAGAAAAACATACGTGATTTATGAGCGTTTAAAAAGAAGTCTTATAAAAAATGTCAGTTCAAGCGCAATTTACAATTTTACTTAAAATCGTTTTAATGTAAAATCTGAGTACATGAGGTATGTTTAGTAAACAGTAAACAGTAAATGCCCAGAAAAAATGTAGGTATAAAACTTATATTTAAAAATATTTAACCATTCAAAGCAATCGCCTTAAAAATAATTTCCCTTAGCAGTTTAACTTTTTCATAAAATATTTCTAGTAATGAATCCAGAAATGTTTGAAAAATATATTAGTAATTCCCCCATGCAAAATTACAGCTTTTTGTTTTCTATTGGGTACTTTACAAACAGTCTCATTACCGTCTTAAAATTAGACAATTTAACTACACTTTAATGCGCAATGTTCCATTTATTCCTCTATTAACAGTTTTGCCACTAATTGTATTCAACCACCTCATACCCAAAATACGTCTGTTATATCGAATGGCAAGAGCCAATTAATGTACCTGCAACTTTATCAATAACTTTTCTGACGACTGACACAGTCGATCGTTGATAATTTCTTATTTTTTCTTGAATAAAAGCAACGATTGAATCATATTTTCATAATATTGGAAGTCGTCTAGGACGCTGGTCATTTCCAATAAATAACAAGATATTTTAAAAGTTGGAACCAGTCAAACACACCGACTTATACATAGCAATATAAAAAAGTTAACTTCATCCAAACAAAAGTCCGAATAGCATTTTTACTGATTTTAAACAAAATGTTTTGTTCTTGTGAACTTTGTTATCGGAGTTTATACACGCGTTTATAATGCCGATAGACGATAACGTTAAAAGTGCACTATTAATAACCGGATTCGATGAGATACCTAACAATATAATATAATTTACCAACCTAGCTACACTGGAAATTATCTTAAATATTAAAAGTTATTTCGTAAAAATTATTTTAGTCTGGATATTCTCAACATCCAATATGCATAGAACACGACGGTAATACGATAATAATATAGGTATTATAACGGTTAAGTATCAATAAAGGGTTTACACCTCTGCCCAGATATAATATTATAGGCGTTTGCGCGTTTTTGAGATAGCCGTCAAAATATCTAGCCTTTTAAAGGTACGCACATTATAGGACCCATCGCACCTATGTATAGTGTATCTACCATGTGGTGCTTGGTGGGGAGAGAATACATTTAATAAGGCCGTGAAAGGCGATTTTCGCCGTCCTGAACCTTTGACAACCACAGCAAACACGCAGTCCGCTCGCCGACACACCACGTCAAAATCGCCGCGGTCGCGACAACGACGACGGCGGTGGTGGTGGCTTGTACACATCGGAAAGAGGGATGCGACGCGCACAATGAGTCATCGCTGCCGCTGCTGCCGATTCCGCTGCCGTCGCTACTTCTGCCGATGGCGCGCGTTTATTATGTACACGCGTATTATAGTAGCGGCCGACGCCATTACGAGGCCTCTGTAGTATCGATCCGATCACCGCCGCCTCTAAGCTCGCACCCTCCGCTCACCCACACCACTCCGCCACTACCCCACCTAGTCGTCCAATGGCCAACGCGATATTTTTATTTTTTTTTTCACTCTTCTTCTCACTCGCTCTCACCATTTTTGCTTCTCCCACCACTCATCTAAACACCCCCCGAGTCCGTTTTCCCAACCCTCTGAAACTTTTACCGCCGTCGCATGTATATATATATATATATTTATATTATAACGACACGACGACGACGACGACGTTTATACACGCACAAAAAATAATATACAAACCATATTTTACGTGCGCGCACGAGCGCTCACAAACACAGTGAATGTTATAATAACTTAAAATAATGTACTTAAGTAAATTTGCTTGTGATTTTATATAGGTACTTTTAAGATATTATTTACATATTAACGACCCTTATTTGTAATTTTCAGCAAGTTCGTAATATATAGGTAAAACTGCGGTAGGACGAAATTTTAACGAACAATTTTTCGAATACAATATCATAGACCATAATATAGTGTATTGGGAACCTTCTTTACCTCAACGACTGTGTGATGAACGTGTCTCTCGTCTTACAAGGATTACGATTTACGGTCCGTAGTCTGTGGGTTGTGACGATGAGCCTCAGCTCATAGTATATAAGACACACATCAGTCATCTATTGTTAAGATTTTGATTTTTAAGTCATACTTATAAATGTGTATATTATAATAAATCGAGTTTGATTTTAAACGGGAAGTGCCAAAATTAGCATGTATATACCTTATAGATTATAATATTCGTGATGATTACCTACAGGTTTTTTTAGAAAGTCAATTTTAGAATTTTAAAGTTTTAAATTATTATTATACTTTCAACACTGATACCTAAATACACAACTGCAAATAATTAATTTGACACTGTACTTTATTTTTCAATTTACTAATATAGGACAATATTTTAAAATATTTAGTACATCGACCAACGTGGCTAAACAAAACACACAAATGTTTATTATGTATAACTACCTATATAAATATTTTTTTAAAGGTACTACATAATACATATAAAATTACGCAGTAATGTGGATTTGTCATTTAATTTTGATATCGACCAAAATAACAAACAAATGGTAACGAGCTTTCAAGCGACTCTCAAACGAAAAAATTTCAATATTCGTAGATATAACATTTGTAATTCTAATTTGATTTTAAAATTAAATACGTGTTCATTATATTATATCTCACGAAATACGGTATATTATTTATTCATTCTCCATGAGTACCATTATACTATATAGTAACGATAAGTATCCGGAAGTTAATTAATAATGCTTATATACGGTTTGATAATTGTTGATACTTGATATGTTTTGTTTTTAAATCGTTACCTAAGTGAATGCAAATTTCAAATATTATCTTGCACCTTTCGGATTCTAATACGATAATATTGTACCTATGTGAAAATAAGAATTATGTTGTCTAGTTAAATTACAAGGCATAATATATTATATGATTAAAGTGAAATATAATGTTTAATTTACCATGATTTTTTAAGACTTTTAATCAAATTAAATGTATATAATTTAAATAAAAAAAAATGTTTAAGTACCTACATGAATATGCAAAAACACAAATTATTATATGTGTACTATATAGCCAGTAGGTAAATAGTTATATTTTTAAAGCGTGCATATCGTATGATTATTTATAAGGTAAAATACATTATGCACAGTACACATTTCAACAGTATAAATTGTATAGAATTTCCGGACTCTATACATTATGACGAAAACATATAAATCGCATATAATATCATATGAATAGCTCACACCTGAGAATTTTGCTGTTGAATTGATTAAGCATTGTACGATTCCTATACATATATTTAATAAGCATTTCGTAATATTTATGATTGGGCGGTGGGTGGAAATAAATACAGTAACAACTAAACGCACAGGCATACGCAATATGGTTATCTGTTTTTTGTCAATTGTTTCACGCGTAACTATCTTATGGACGCACCCTCGGGGAAAAAAAAGGTTTTAAACGTAAACAATCTGGAAAACCGGACAACGTCTGTCCACCTTCTGACCCAGTGCCCTTGCACTCGTCGTCACTAATCACCGTCCATTTGTCTTTGGACCCAGTCCCCGTACGAGTATATAATATAATATACAGTGTTCGTCTGCATGCGCGCGTGCGCGCATGTGTGCGGGGGGCGGCAGAGGTGACGAAGGGTTACGCAGGTGCCGCCGCCGCCGCCGTAATGTGTGTCAAGGGGAAGGTCCCGTTGACGAATCATCAAAACAACAACACACTGCAGCAGTGTATATTATACTATGTACATATATAGGCTAAAACGTACACACAGCGTGCACTCACTCGATGAGCACATGAAGGGGTTGTACTGTTTTAAACTTTCGTGACAGTGGATACCTATATTATGCATTATATTTAGCGAACGCACCGTGTTAGTATTATAAACTTTGTATGAAATTGGTATTTACCTATGCATAGTGGACAACATTATACGGTAAAATAATTGTATGTGCACGCTTTATCGGCTGAGACTCGTATTGTTTATTAGTACATAGGTGTTACGTGTCTTGTAAAAAAAAAAAATTAACAAAGGAATAGCGATAAAATTAAAAAAAAAAATTGGATTTGTATTTAAATAATTATCGTGTTACTTCCATTGTCGCGCAGCACATTCGACTACTTAATATATACAGTTAATATATACCTATATAGTATATACATTATACATATATGATATGTAAGTCGTGCGGGACTTATCGTTTTATAAATAGTTACCTTTTCCTAATGCATTACGCTTTTTTCAAGTAAAATTTATCGTTGTGCTCGACAATTCCCACGGTATATTTGCTTACCTTTTTATCAGTGAGCTTTTCGCATCTCCTCATCTTGCATATCTGATGACTCTTGTCGTTCCTGCACGGCGCGCAATCGCCACAGTTGTCCTTCCGCTGACATCCTATGCACTCGCCACACCGTTTCCGCTTCTTTTTCGTCTGCTTGTCCATACCGTTGGCGCCGTTCTCGCAGTGATCTGAGTCCATCATAGACCCACCCACGTTGCTAATGTTGCCACCTCCCGTCATACCGACTACGTTGTGCTGGACTAGTGGTGACTTAAAACCGGCGGTGCTGCTTACGGCGGCCACCTGTCCCGAGCTCTCCACGCTGGAACTGCCCACGCCGTCGCTCTCCACCGAGCTGTCCATGCTGGACGCCCGCACTTTTCGCCGTTCTTTTTTCCGAGACTCTTGCAACCCACGTGGTGATAGTGTGTCTTCCATCTTGATCGAATCAATATACGTACCACCCGCGTTCTGGTACACGTGGCTGGGTATTTGTGCAGACACGATAGCAACTGGTTCGGTTTTCACTACCGTCAGCAGCGTTGCCTGGTTGGACTGATGGTGTGGGGCACCCATAAAGTTGCCCTGGATGATGGTGTTTTGGTGGGGGTGGTGATGGTGGTGGTTTTGCTGCGCGAATGCTTGCGGTGGCGGTGGGGGCGGTGGGTATTGTGGACTCTGGAATAAATGTATAGTGCCAGCCCGGTCGTCCAGGAACTGCTGCTGGATGCCAGGCACCAAAGTGGGATAGCCTCGAGCTCCAGTAGCCGCCGCCACGTTCACCGTAGACAGCGTGTGGAAGCTGGGCAAACCAGGTGACTGTGTCGGTGACACGGCTGCTGGTGTCAGAGTGGTCAATGAAACCGTTTCCGGTTGCTGCTGGTCGTTTTGGAAGTTGAACTGTGATTGGAACGACGGCAACTTGCTGCCGGCTGGGGATGGAGGATAGTCAAACGACCCTTTAGACATAGAATCCTGTGAGTTGCTGCCATCCAGCTTGCTCTCCCACGGCCGGTACGATTGAGGTTGTGGTATGATCATGGTAGTCGGGTATAGATCCGGCCTGTGCAGCCCGTCTGGATTATAGTCCCAGTGCATATCCATTATCCGACCGGTAGTCGGGTCGTAGCCGTCGCCTGGACCGAGTCGGGCGCCCAGTCCTTCGGCCAACTCGACCGCTGAGAACGAACTAAACGGCGGTAGGCCTGGTGCCGGGCCTGGTGTCTTTGACTCGGGTACGGTTGATGACGGGGTGGCAGGCTGTGGTGGCGGGTAACCCGCCGTACCATATGAGGCCATGGCCTCCCCGCCACCCTCGCTCATACTAGCCGACGTTGCAGCCAGCGTCACGTTCCCATCGCGTCACTTCTGACGTACACTACAAACAATTAAAACAAAAAAAAATTGAGCATTACATCTAAAATACAGTAATAAAAACTGGAAAATTGTATCATAAGTAAAGTGTTGATATTAGTACAGTCCCGAACGATTCAATATCTTTTTCCAAACCAACAAAATTCACAGGATTATTGTTACCTACGTGCCTATATACATTATATACTACATTCACACATATACCTAATGCGTATAATAACCAAGGGGTCGATTTCTATGCCGAACGAAGTGTTGTTATATACCTACCCGATGTTGTACAGTTATAATAATAATGGGTAAACGAAAGAGGGAATTATAGTTCGTTAGACAGATCGTGTGTGCGTTAACCGCACTAAAGTTAGTAGGTATATATAAGGTTTGTGTATATGTGCGAAATCCATGCACGAGTATAATATATAATACTGAATATTAGTATATAGTAAATGGTTCGTATATGAATTACAGAAAATGTGTAACGGTTGTTGCTTTATAAACTAGACTAAATGTCAATGTCAACGGTGAAATTTCTTAAAAAAATACAAACACATCTCGCGACCTACACCACGAAGTAATTCTACACGAGGGTTAACGTGGAAAACGCAATAGAGACAAGTATATCCCACACAAATGCTCGCACCCCTGCATGAAGTTTCCCTCGTTTTCATGGTGATGCGAAATATTTTCCGCTCAAGCACGTTCGATCTTATATTGAATTAGTAAAACGGTCGATGGATTTCGTCTCTAAAACGGCTTTGTGGAATGTCTATAATGGTCGGTTGCAAAATTACTTTATAGACCAATTTCAATCGTATAAAATGGTTTAAATAAAAATTCACGTCATTGGTGCGAGTAGAAATATGTCATATTTATCGACTAATTGAAAATTAACACAAAACCCATAACGGTAATCGCTTATTGGTATGTTATAGCTACAATTTTTTCCCTCCGAAAACCGCTCCGTGTGAAACTCTAAACGTCAGACCGCGTTAAAAACACAAACTGGTCCACATTATAATAAAATAATAATATTAATAATAATCTGCGACGGCGGTCGTGCACGTCGGTTAATCAGGAAGGATGTTTTTATTGTTGAATAAAAACACTTTATTTAATAAAATGACATACACAAATTCGTATATATATATATATGTGTGTGTGTGTTTAATAATATAAATACACATACATACGCACGTAGTAAGTATAAAACGCTGTTGATCAAAACTGCTACTGCACTCATGAGCGTATATGACAACAGTCAATTATAACGATATAATTTATTTTCCGACCAAAAAGCCGATGAGTGAAAATTATCGAAACAAGCAGGTCAACAGTTAAAAGGATCACCGAAAAAAGGTTCGTCACTATTCACAATATTAATAAAACCCTTGTCGACCACGTGAGTACAAACATATAAAAAAAACGGATAGTTTACAAAAAAATGAACGGTATAAAGAAAATTCACGTGGGAAACACAACAAAAATGAGGAATTTCAAAGTAATGTATAAATGGGTCAGAGACCAGAATGTTTCCGGTATTGCGCTTTCATTTTCAGTAGAACGACGGTCGGCTGTATATTTTGAAACGAATCGAGAGGGAAATTTTCGCGGGCAACGCGTCGGCAGTCATAAACCGCCGTTAGTGAACGTGTAAGGTTCAAAATGCATAAATGATGACGATGACCGTGAAAACGAAAATTAACGTAATGAAACAGGAAAAGCTCTCTCGTTTTACTGGTATTATCGATTTTGGATTCAAAATCATCGGTTGCGTGCGAAATCTAGTACAAATATTATAAATATTTAAAAATAATGTCAATACGACGAAAGTCAGAATCTAACTCGTGCAGTATATCTACTACCTACTACAAATAATTAATATAAGTCTTAACACGCAATATAATAATATAATCGCCACAATTAAACGTCGCATTTCGATATATTCCGTGTAAATAGATAAAAATAATAATATGTGATGGGAAAAAAAAATATATATATATATATTGACCAGTACTCACTTAAGATGTGTGGTCCCGGTGTGCGTGTCGTACTGCGGCACTTTGGTCGGGCGAAAATCGAAGGGACGGCGGAAATAAATAAATTTTTTCCTATGTTTTTATACGACGAGTAGAAATTTTTAGCGCACACTAGGGTCCGAGCATACATTCATTTAACGATAAAAAATTTTTTTTTTATTTTCTATCACACTACTCACAAACATGTAAAACGGACACGACAGACACACACGCGCGCGCCACTCACTGGGGCTCGCATACGCACACGCACCGCGACACGACTGTTGCCTGGGTGTAGACGACGGACGGACGGACGCGGCGGCACCACTAACACACACACACACACACTAACTCGTACGCACACGCACACACGCATCACGCACGACGCACATTGCACACAGGGTACATAATAATAATAATAATAATAATCATAATATAACGTTCGGCGCGCGCATACGCACGTCGCAGACGGCGCTCGCGACGGCCCACCGCGCGCGCTTAAGCGGTTCCCGAGTCGTAGTTGTCGGCCGGTCCGCTAGAGGGGTAGGTTTTCGTATATGTTATAATACGTATGTGTATATGATTTTTCCTAAACATTATAATATTATATTGTTATCAAAATACATATTATGTATATATATATATATATAATATATACCTATACACGTTATATGTTTTAATATTATTTTTTCGCGCCGACGATGTGTACAGCATATATTGTACCACGCCGCATCACCGACATCACCATCACCATGACCACCGCCACCGCCGCCGCCGCCGCCGATATCGGTTCGACGTCGCGTAGTCCCGTTGGGGCAGACGCCTCCGTTCGGGAGGGGGGGAACCGCGGCGACATCCCCCTACCAGGTACCCCCCTCCGCTGCCGCCGCACCGCGGGGTGGCAGCTGTACACCACCGCGTGCAGCCGTCGTCGACGTCGCACGCACGCGGTCATCGTTGCGAGTGTTCACCACCGCCGCCGCCGCCGCCGCCGCATCATTCGCCTATGCCGTCTTCATTGCCGCCGCCGCCGCCGTGATGCAATACTGTATTTGTGCACCAGAACCTTACCCCCGTCCGTCCCGTCGTCCCTTTCGTGCCCCCGCGAGCAACTATTTACCACCCACCCCCCCCTTCCCCAACACGTATACGTATGCGTCATATAAATATGTTATGCCGAGCAGCTCATTTATTTATTGTCATTTTTTTTTTTTTCCGTTTTAATTATTATATTATATTGCTTTTAATCGGAATACAAAAACCAGTTAGTGCGGCGAACAAAAGGCCCCAATGACGGACGGGCTTGTAAACTTTTGTACGTACGGCGTATTGCGAAGGAGTGTGTAGTCGTGGAGGCGATGAGGAGGAGGAGGAGGAGGAGGAGGAGGATGAGGAACAGAAAACAATTGAATAAAATTTATTATATTATATTAATGTTATACAACGAGTTGCAGTGAGCTCGTCGTCAGAGTTCACAGCCGTGGCGTACTGCAATATTATAATATTATCGTAAATTAGAGGCCAAGGTATGTGTGTGCTCGCGGCGTACGATTTCGCGTTTACTTACATAATATTATATAAATCGTACGCGTAACGACGTAAATATATCAAAATATACAATCGAGAACGGTACTGCCGAAACTCAAAAACTTATGAGATTTGTCGAGTAAAAGCCTGTAGCCTAAATGCCCATAATCTAACCCGATCGAGTCATAATATTATTAATTGCTTAAGATACGGTGCTAAGCATGTAAACACATACCTAATAATTATACTTTTCATCGGTATATTGAATTTATTCGTTTTTACAGCGATTAAAAAACAATAATACAGCCACGTTCTTACATGATGCTTTGTTGAGTTGTTGTATTTTTTTACAACCGAAGAAATCAAGATTGCAGCCAAAGTTTTGATTTGAGTTGTTTAAGTATTATATTATAATAATTATCTCAACTGTGACACGAGTGCGGGTGAAAAATAATAATAAACTATATCTTACGCGTCTCGGTTTGTTATACGTTTAAGACGTCATCTGCATGTTTAAAATGAAAAACTGACACAAAACCATATAATATGACAGTTTTGTCATCCAAATGCCTACTATGTATTAATTGTTAATCGTTATAAAATAATAAAAAGAGTTAGAAAGTATTACAGTTAAAGTTTTTAAAACTAATCATTTAGGCGTAGATTCGTTTTTGAGATATAAGTTTCTCACAAATATGTTTTTCGAGTTTTGGCAGTCCCGTGCCAAGGGTGTGATGTATAGGTGTTGTACAAAGTATACATGCACTTTATCAAAACTGAGTTGTAAAAACACTATTGTTTACCGTTTACTCCTTTGGGAGTCACTAAAAACGTCCATCGAGTTTCCCTACAGTATCCATAGAACCATAAATAATCGTTATTAATTTATCCATTTTTCATTTTTTCCAGTATACCCTATTATTTAATAACTATTTTTTAAAAACCTAAAAATCATTACTCATAAAATAAAGCCTTTTAAATTAAATTTCACTATGTCGTAAATACACTATAACAAAACTTTTTAATAAGTATTCCACTTTTTTTTTTTTATCACGAATTTTCACGATCAATATTTAATAATGTGAGTTATGAATATAATATAGGTATGCAATAGATTCGATATTAATACTGCGATGAGTTCTATTTTTTTTAGTTTTAATACTTGTTTTGCATAAATATTTTAAGGTGCTGGAAATTAATTTAAAACTTGATTTTGTTTGATCAAAAATACAAAAATATACGACATATTTTACAACACATGACAATAATTTTAGAATAAATTACACATTTAATGATAGACAATATTTAATTTTAGGATTGATATTTAGGAGTTTTTTCTAGTATTTTAGTTCCTTTCAAGTGAAAAATGTGTTTTAAATGATACCTATACTGATAATTGTTAAGTTTTTATTTTACATTTATTAATAGTATTGCAGTGACTTTTAGGTTAATTTCACAAATTATGATTTTCTTTTACATAATAAATACATTTTTTTTTTTTTAATATTGCAGGATATTTTAACATATTTTGTTAATCATCTCTGAAACCGCAACTTATAAGTTTTGTGAACTTTTTTATAAATTCACTGTATACAATGTATTTTATTGTTGCAATAAAAATCATATATCATGTTGGATGAGATATGAATATACGATAATATATGAAATGGAACACTCGTAAAGTCCTGTTATTAATATACATATAAATAATAATTAAAAAGCCAATAACAATATCTCAATTTTAGTTTTTTTTTAATAAATAGTAGGTAAGTACTATGCCTGCATATATTATGACAAATCTACTTTGGAAAAAACCAATTTTATATTTTTAAGCATAGTTTTCACATTAAAATTATATTTAAATTATTGTTAAATTATCAAATTTAAAGGTAAGAATATTACCTAAGATAATTTTTAATTAGTACCTATATAAATTAAATACTAGTTATAATAAGCATTTTAAAAATGTAATATATTTAGCACGATCATAACTTAATTTAAAATTAAAATATCAATTAAAAGAAAGAGAGAGATACCATTGATAATATTTTTACCTTTAAATTTGGCATAAAAATATTTTACTATTTCATTAAATATTCATGTATATACTTTAAATCATTTTAAGTCTTTTTAAACGGTTTATAGACATTTAAAATTTTCGATTTTTTTCTTCTATAAATATTGATATATTATTATCTTTTGAAAAATGTAAAAATGTATAGGTACAAGATTTTTCAAAAGTTATTTTAAAAAGGTTCTAAGAATATTAAAAATTCATATTCACAGTTTTTATTTATATAAATATATTACTTTGACAAAATTGAACTTTTAAACAGATAATAACAATTTTAGATATTATTTTGTAATTTAAAAATATAAAATATAGGAACTTAAATTATTTTATATTTTATAATTACATTTAGGTATATTTTTATTTTCTAAGGACAATGAATTTTTCAAAATATTCAGTGATTTTGAACTATTATAATAGTATGTTTATAAACGTATTTACACCATTCTACAGTTATGTGCATCTGTATTTACTTAAATTAATAACAATATTATTATTTAATTGATGTGACTACAGAGTGTTAAAGAAAAGAGATACAGATAACACTAAATATTTCAGTTGTATGATCTTGATGTGAAATAGATTTTCTGGAGAGGGAGCTGAAAGATATTACCAAAAATAAAAATTTTAGATAAATTTCAAATTTTTAGCCCTTTTAGTATAAACATGAGCAAATGAGCAATATAACTTTTTTTTTAAACAACTTTTGTATAAATATTTTTATTTAACTACAAAATTGGTAAATAAAATTTAATATTTACGAATAATTATTTTTTAATGAAATGTTAGGAGTATACCTGGTAAATTTATGTTCGAAAATCGAAATAATATCTCCGATATTTTTAAATAACTGTTTGGTTAAAACTATGTGCTGTAATATGAGTTGATCGGTGGAAAACTTTTAGGTCCTTATTTTTGACGAAACACTGTAAAAAATTTCGGGAGTTTTTTGTTAATATCAATTTCTGTTACTGTTTAAAAATGTTCCATTGAACACTCGGAATTCTGAAATATATATATATATTTTTAATAGGTTGGTACCCTATCACATCGAATATAGACTTGCAAAACTGTATAATTAAGAATATTTTATGACAATGAATTTTAAATATATTATACATATTTTATAATATTAGCATCTTTAATTTTAAATTACAGTAAATTAAGCCAATTATAAATAGTTTAAAATTACAGTTATTGCTTTTTTAATTATTAAAAAAAAAAAAAAAAAGATTTGGCCAAAAACTGGTTTTGCGAAAAATTTCCGTTTTATCTCAAATTGTTCTAAATATTATGTTAGTCAAAAAAAAAAAAAAAAAAAAATCACGTAATTTTAAAACCTTATATCATTACTTACATCTAGAATTTTTTTTGCAAGATATATGTATTGTATAATATATTATATAGTATATATTGTAGAAACTTTTAGAAAACAAAAATTTTTGTTTTAATCTATAATTTAATTTTTTTTTTTTTATTTCACATATTATACAATAGGTACATTAAAATTTAAGCTATGCATAAAGTGGTATATTATATTCATTGCTACGTGCTTTCATTCCTCTCATTCATATAGTCGGAGGTAGATGAGATGTATAGTCGTATATATATTATATAATACACTTAGTCACATTTGTGTGGAATGTGATTTTCGAGTTTCCCATGAAAAATTCGGTATACGTGATTTAAAGCATAATAAATATTATAATATAATATATGTAAAGGTAAAAGGATGATATTTGCTGTCATGTTTTGTATGTAACATTTACAAACTAAAATTATTTATGTCCTTCTGTCCGTATTCATTTGTCCTTTAATTGTGTAAGCCACTAATTTAATTACACTCTATCGACTCTGTATAGTCACTATTATGGCGAACCAAGCAAAGTTTATAATTCATTGACAGAAATTATCGTTATCATTACAATTATTTTTTCTGTTCATTCGATTTTGACGTTTGTCAAAACGTTGTAAAGAACCCGCAAACATATAGGTATAGGTATATACGAAATAAAATTTGGTAGTCTGTAATTATAAATGTTATAACAAGTAACGTCTAATAATGATAATATCATATTATAATATAATATAATAATTAATAATATATTACACACTATTCAAACCAATTATTTTAATTTTCCAAACAAATAAATCGTGATTATAAAATATTTAATACTTTGCTAATCACCGCTTGAAAAAAAAAATACATACCTAATTATTTTGATGAATATTTATATTTACTTGACTCTACATCTAAATTTTGAGCAGTATATATACTACAAGTTTCAAACGAATAATACATTTTATAGCCAACTATTATACACTCAACAATATGCTTCATTCTTTGGATTAATAAACCAATTTAAGGTCTTAAAATTATTATTATTAGGTACTTATAATGTTATAAATTAATAATAACTTTGTCAATAATCAAATAATCAATAGTAATAATAAAAAACTCATCTCTTAACGATATGAGTAGATTCAACTCGTGTTCATTTCAGGAATGATCTTTTATTGTCACACGGTATCTTTTTTGAAAAAAAAACACCTGGTCGAAAGATTGATAAATCGAAATATCGACGAGCAAGATATTACTTTTGTTCACAACAAAAATTCCATAGTTGTATACTGTAATATATTTTTACAATTTTACAAGAATGGTCAGCAATAAAAATAAATAATTATTATAATATATAAATATATATGAACCAGAGTTTTTTCAGGTTACTAATTAGTAATTTAAAAAATTGAAATAATGATTTAATATTATCAATATTAAAAAAATATAAATATGATTATTTTTTATATTTATTTAGATATAACTAGTTTATATTATTATCTTACAAATAAATAATTCACAAATAAAATAATTAAAAAATATTTGCATTTAATTAAATAAAGCATTCTTTTTTTTCATCTTAAATAACAAGACGAACAGTTTATATAATGTGATATTTTATAACTTATAATAATTATTTGTTATATATATAATTTTTTTTTGTGTTTGCGTGAAACATAAAAAATACATCCTCGTCAATAATTAAAACTTAAAAGTACCACAACGATTTATCCATTAAAAAAAAAAAAAAAAAATGTTTACGAATCATATAAAGTATTATAAATTATAAATGAAGCATTACAAATATCTGTTTACAAAAAAAAAAATACAAGTCGTAACTCGTAAATAATACATAATATATTTAATTACGGTTGAACTAACTATACGAGTAAATATTAATCATTTGAATATTCCGTGACTACTATATTAAATAGCGTTATTCAAAATTCAACATTTATTAGTACCTACCTATCATAATAAAATATTGGCTTTCTAGACAATAAACTATTAGATATTATTTTATATTTTCTATATTAAGTACCTACTTATAAATGCAATAAAGGAAATCATATTTTTATTTTTTTTTTTTTTTTGTTTTTTATAGTTATTTTCTTAAAAGAAAAACTCCTACAGTTGCAAAAATATAAAATATATGTAGGTATTTTTTTTATTACTATTGTTCAACCCTAGCTATGTTACAAGAGCAGCAATGTGGAAACCAAAAAACATCCACGTACAAATTATCTCCGGTCCCTTGCAATGCTACCAACCGCTTTTGAACAAATTTCTGTTTGCATGATGTACTGAAACCAAGAGGTGTGTCGCAGATTCCGTTGCACGGCTGATCTGGCTCTCTAGAAATAATAATATTATATATTTTATTGTACCGAGTATCGTAATTATATTTTAGAATACAAATCAATTATATCCTAATGCAAACACGAAAAAACCGTTTACACACTTAAATGGGTTCATATCAGTACTATTAAAAAAAAAATTTATTATTATTTTTTATGAAATTGATTTAGTTGAACTAATGTGAGGTTTAACTGTGTTATTTATGTTAACAAAGTGCGTTTTATGTAATAAAAAAACAATCTTTGTTAAATAAATGTTATTGATTTGCAATACAAATCTATCGTACAAAAACGATATTAAGTGTATTTAAATTATTCTTTCAATAAAAATATTATCGGACAAAATAGTATTTTACGAATTCAATAATATTTTAAACGACATTTTTTATTAAAAAAAAAAATTAAACAACTACCTATCTAAAAAAAATAGATGTGAACATTTTTATTATCAATCATATATTTTAATTTTATTAAACATTTTATTAATTTATTATTTTATCCAAGTTTGTATGCTATGTTTTTATTTGATATTTATATTTATACCAAGCTAATATTTATAATGAAAATGTTTCATTTATTTTAATTATTGTGTGCAGTTGTTTGTACATTTTTATTTGACATTTATTATATTAGTAACATTAATTGTATGCAAAATGTTTATATATAACACGCAATGGTTTATTTTTTTTTTTTTTTTTTTTTGTAGGGAAAGATTTGCCATTTAGTTAAAACAAATAATATTTTTATGACTTCATTATAAAACTTTGTTTTATTTATAATATTGGTTAAAAATTTATGGTATTCAAATAATATCAAAATCACCATTTCATTTTAAAATTTGTAATAAAATGTTATGAACATTGAACTTGTATGTTTATGAAAAATCAATTTTACGTTTTGCCTCATATTAAATTATACTTAAATTTATTTAAAATAGAAAATATTTTATTACTTTCAATCAGCAAATTAATTACGAGTAAGTAATACATAATATCATACCTACTTTTGTTTTATTATACAAAAAAAAAAAAAACAAAATTTTTAAAATATACACATTATTCAACTTAAAAGTATGTTTATAAATTTTAATGTAAAAATGAAAAACTAATTAATATCTAATATACGGTAATAAAATATAAAGCTATAGAATTATATATTCCCGTTATATATAATTAAGCGGCGTTAGTTGTAGGCAAACATTTGTACATAAATGTGTAGATAATATCTAGTTTACGGCACGCGACATAGCGACATTGATAATATTAATAATTTAGTGAAAAATATTGAACTTACGCGCAGATTTCCGACCGTATGGATTGTGTATACATATCAGACGGGGTGCGTACCATATTAACTACATATTTCCATTCGCCTTGAGTGTTTAATGCTGCTTTAGGAAATATGTTATTGGTTTTAACTTGGCATAATTGAACATCATCTTGTCTTTTTCTTCTTTTATACACACCTCCGTGATTGAAACTTAAAAATCACAATAAATCAGTCATTTTTATTTAGTAATTAAAATGGTGTACTACTTTTAGTATCTTGAATAAAATATTCAAAATATTTATACCTTATAAATGCAACTAATATTTTGGAAATCAAATAATATTATAATATATAAAATAAATATATTATACTTTATTTATATATATTATTAATATATTTCATCATTAAAAAAAAAAATAAAATAATTTCAAGTATTTTTACCCGAGAATCAACTATTTATAATTGATTTCTTACTTGGGAGTTAGATGTCGATTTTGATCTATGATCGGAGACTCTGTTAAGGACACCTCAGGTAAAACGTATGTTCTATCCGGATAGCCAACGAATTCATCTTGAGTGTCGTTTTGATAATCGTGGTAATTACCATAACCGTTATGATAGTTATTTGTATTCTGGCTAAAATCAAAAATCGAACTTTCAAACAAATTTGAAACATTTTAAAAACTTATTTTTAATAGTTACTTTTGATAATAAGGTCTGTCTACAAGTTTTTCTTCGTTAAAAAAAGACTTAAAGTTCTTATCCGATTTTGTAACCAAGTAACTTATTAACTGTCTGTAACATATTTATAATAAATTAGTATTCAATGTTTCAATATAATTAACATAAAACAGACACCATATTTATTTATGCAGATATATTATAATTCAGCTAAACAGTCGCAGTTTATTGAATAGTGACATGACAAGTTCGACTGAGTTATGTTAATTTGATTTAACCACCAGATGGGAGTTGCAGCCAAACGGATAACTGATTGCTGATTGGATTCAGGAAAAAAAAATCAGACGAAGATAAGGCGAGTTTTTATTGCTTTTAGCTACGTTATTTGTTCATCATTACATATTTTGTATTGAATACAAAACATTCATCGTTATTTTTATAGTATTCTCTTTTCCACAAAACTTACCAAATTTAAATAATGACAACTATTTATTATATTTTTCTTTAAACTTAAAATAATTTATTTTACGAATAGTTATACACTTATATGATTGTTGGCGTATAAATACTAATTGCCCAATACTAGTAATACTATAGGTATATATACTATTTATAAATTAATTTTTGTTTTTCATTTACCGCCCACTCACTATGACTGCATTACAATATGAATAGCATCATTACTGACTAATGGCAACTGGCTTTATGATTCCGATAATGCTATCATTGATAGATAATTTATTAATTCTCAATACCTAATTATTTGTTATTTATTTTCTGTTGTAATAATTTTGGTTTATAAGATTCAAATACTGTATCAAGTAACAGTTTAAATAATAGCGCTATATTATATTAATATATTATTATTATTATTATTATTATTATTTATTTTTATCCGATTCTTATGAATTTTTCTACATCGAAGTGACAAAAGACAGACTCATTTAACGTTTTGTAGATAATTATCTAAATGTTCAAAACCATAACCATCAGATTGTCAAAACTGATTACTGTAAGATTTTCAAGCAGTTATTTTTCAAGATTAAATAAACGATCTTATGGTCATAAACATTAACAAATATTTAATAAAAAAAAAACCTAGTGAGAGGAGATTGCATTATCCAGAGTAAACACGATAACTATTTACATATATAATACACGGTTGCAATTTACACAATTCAATTTGAAAGTGGGAATATTTATTTTTTTGAAGGACTAAATCCCCATCAGAAGTCTGTCCCAAAATCTATCAATTATCACAAGCTATAATAGTGCCATGGGTATAAATGTGAAATTGTCACATTTCGAAATCGGAAAATCTGATGTATCACTTATAATAATGTATACAACTGCGCAGTGTCATCGAACTACCTTTTAGTAGGTGCTGCAAATACACATTTTAACCATCCACCCATATTTTCCTACTTAGACACCCACAAAATATTATTTCCATTCACCCGTTAATAATCAAAATATTATTATGTTCATATTAAATAGACCCAGTATCTAACCACCCCCTAATTTTAGGCATAGCAAATGCACCACTTTAAATATGTATTCGGCGTCATTGCAACTGTGAGATCTGCAAAAGTATTCCACATTAAAAGGTCATATACTTTAATATAATTAATGAGAAAAGGAGAAATTGTGGAAACTTAAATATCTTTCTAAGACTGTGGCCCATACACGGGAAATTAGAAAAATCAAAAATTCCTAATGAAATTTAGAATCTAATAACTTTAAGTTTTAAGTTTTAACAATACTCCAATACATTATATATGGATATTTATTAACAAGTGTAAACTGTATTGTATAATCGTAATTGAATGTACCTAACTGAAAATATTACTGCCTATATAAAAACTAAGAGATTTTAATATAGTAGGTATGAAAAAAGTGAACTAGTATTAAACTCATATATAGATAGTACTCAATAGTAGATACCCAATAAATAAATGTTTAGGTGGAAGCATTCGTAGTTCGTTTGGATTTTATTGAAATTTAAACAATTAATTTTGTTCAATAGTGTAGTTTATTATAAATCAATGTTATTATTCAACTATTATAATTTATAAAACAAAACAATATTGTGGTTAGATATGGTTTTTATTCTTCAGTGCACCGTGTACGTATGTGGTCAATATGTTTTATGAACGATTAAATAAAAAAAAAAATAACTAGTTAAAAGTATATAAAAATAAAAATTCGACGACAAGTATTTGTTCCTTACCAAAAAGTTTTGAAGTTATTAACATGGTAAATTTTCTGGTGAATTGTCTGTATCATATAAATATTTCTAGAATTCAATACGAAACCATAATTATAAGCACCCTATTTATTTAATGTATTTAGTACATAATATATATTATGCATCTATTTGTACGTGTAGAATATAGAATATTTATTTCACTATATTATACATTTAATGTAATGAGCATCATTCAGTAAGTACCTATAATAATTTTAATATTTTAATTTTATTATTGATTGTATATTATTCCAATAATATGTATATTACATTGTGATTAAAAAATTGTCCTCATCAGTATAATATAACATAATATTGTATTTATTTATTTGAGTATGGACGTATATTACTATTATATATTATATTTTATTTTATTTTTTCTTGAGTTTTACTGCAATCAGCTTCGTTCGAGATTAATATGTTTTCGAAACGACTTACTCTGGATATCTGTCGATGGTTTCACAAAATGTGACGTCACCGTGATAGTTCTGAACGCACCTGGGAACTTGGCCGACAGGCGCGGGAACGAAGGGCTCGTTGTATCTACACCCGCCGTATGAGTGTTGACAAGGCGCGTGTCCGTAGGCTACAGACAACATCAACACCATCAGCGCCCACCACTCGCTAACCATCTGCAAACAATCGACAGTTATACATTGAATTTCGTTTCCGTTTATGACATTTATAATATTAAATAATATTATAATCGATAAAACCCATTTAAAAAGATGAAAATTTGAAAATAAAACGATTAACAACATAATTTCATTACATAGATGGTAATTATTAATGAAATTATTTGCAAGTAATGCATTAACAACACATTTTAGAAGCTCTACGAATTAATTAATTTATAATAGCCAATAGGTATTAGCTATATGTATTATAGTTTTGTATATATAAATGTAATATAGTATAATAATTTGTTTTAATAAGTCAAAACTATATAATTATATTTGGGTGCAAATCATCAAACATTAATGCGTCTATTAATGGATAATACTAAGATAAATAGATTTCCGATGTATACCTATTGTAAGTGTAAAACCACATTTATCAAATAAAAAGTAATTTATTGAATATATTAAATTTACATACAAATCGATAATCATGATGTATTGCTTCGTGTATACAAATCAAGAACTTTAAGTAAGGAACATGAAAATATATAAATAGATGTATTCACTAAATTTTATTTTGAATTAACAATAACTTTATTATGTACAATTTACTTATATTAAAAACAATATTTGAGTTTTTTTAAATTTTAAAATGTAAAATAAAATCGTATGTAAAACCTAAATCATTACGAGTAAATAGATTTACTATAAAATATAGGTACTGAATTCTTTTTATTCCTTAAACTATTAGTTATATTTTAAACCAATACATTATTTAATTTAAAAACGCTATACCTAAAATAAACCATAACTCATAAGATTATAGATAATAGAAATCGTCTCAGATATTAGTTATAACCCGAAACTTACGAGTAGGCATATTGTTATCCATAATCACACAACTAAAATTATGTTGTTTTAGCTATTATTCAATTTCAAATAACTAAAACAAGTAAAGATCGCGAATATGATATACATTACTACGACATATAAAACGTGGAAACCACCCTAGTATGTCAATCGGTGTAATTTGCATTGGGTATAGCAATTTTTGTAAATAATTTAAACATGACATTAACAATAAATCGAATAAAATGTGCAAAACAATAATTTTCACAATAATAACAGTTATAGGTAGATAAGTTTATTAGTAGGATTCTGATTTTTATTATTATTTAAAATTATTTACACCATCATACATGCTACACACACACATTACAGTTGAATCAAACACACCAAAACTAATATTTTTGATTTAATACATACTTAGTATTATTATTCAATTGATATACCTATTTAAACTTTCTCCGAATTGTTATTTTAACTGATCCAAGTATACCAAGGCTATAAGTTTATTATGGTTTTTTTTTCACTTTCTATTTTCGTCCAAATAATTAACGGCAAATTTTTTACTAAACAGTATACTGTTTGTGTAATATTAGTACTAACTACTAAATGTAATATATTTAATTAATCAATAAACCAATCCGATTTCTTTTAATAATTGATGCAATATTGTCTGTGGGTGAGCAATGAGTATAATATTGTTGTGAACAATGTGAACAGCTATTATAAGTGGGCTCAGATTAATGAATACAATAATGTATTATTCAGTATTCAGTAATAATAAATTATGTATACTTCGAGAATCGTAATAAATATTAATGATTTAAACGCTATAGCATTTTAAAAATTGACATAATCAAAAATATCTAACTGACTATTAAAAGTTTTTGAAAAATCTATAATGTAATAATTAATATTTTATATAGTCTGAATAAATTACATAATATAGAAGCATTTTAAAAATGTACTAAATAAATCTATTCAGAATTTAAAAAATTTTGTATGGTTAAAATTTTATGAATTAATTTTTGCCTTAAACCTATAGATTATTACGATAAACTGTATTTAATAAACATTATATTGTATACAGTAAAATAATACTCATTAGTCATTATCTAATATTACGAACAATATCTTTACTATATCTTATTAATTATTATGTTGGTATTTAATTATTTTAATAATTATTATAATAGTTATCATAGTTGAATTTATTTTATTTTACTCCATTTGTTTTATGTTTTAATTAAATGCTATAATTTAACGATTTATATTTTTTTAATAAGTTCACGAAGAAATTAACATTTTTGATTCCCTATCTTCAAGAATTGTTTTAATTTTTGTAATAATGTCATTTTCCGTATGAATTCTATAGACTACAATATTTATTATACAAAAAAAAATCATGAATGCAAACAGAATATTATTCAAACGCAATGCTGCAATAGCATCCAAGCTGCTTATACTCTTTTAATACTGCAGTTTACCTTTCTATAGTGCCATAACCTACGTACATTATAAATGTTACACAAAACAAAATAATAAAACTGGATTAAACTAGGGATTTTGAATAAGTATACTTACAATATATTTTATTGATACATATGTTTATGGTAAATAACTCGTGACGATGGCATCGAACAAGGTTTTTACAATAAAGTAAATACAAATTAAATATGTAAAATAAATAGAAAACATATAATACACATACACGAAAATATGTGCACAAAAGACCGAGTCCGTTATAATAAGTAATACAAAACATGTGTTAGCCATTGCGATTTATCAATGTTATCGTTAATCGTCATATTATGTGTGTATAACATATATTTAGTACCTATCTACTATAATATATAATATTGGATACATATTAATATATTATTACTAGGTAGTGCGAAAACTATAGAGGAATATCTCTTCTGAACTCAGCCTACAAAGTATTTTCGAAGATCCTATTAAACAGGCTAACGCCGTACGTGGAAGAAAACCTAGGAAGTTATCAATGTGGATTCCGAACGGGAAGGTCAACAATCGAACAGATGTCAGTTATAGGCCAACTAATAGAAAAAAGTACGAATACCGCCAAAACATCGTACATAAATATTTGGTTTTGCTGGTGATCTAAATATCCTAGAAAACTCCCTAGAAGATACGGAAAGAGCAGCGCAAGTGCTCGAACGAGCAACTAGTAAAATAGGTCTAAAAATTAATATGAATAAAACAAAAATAATGGAACTTCTAGGTGAGGTTAATGAATTTCGGTACCTAGGTACGGTACTGAGTAAAAACAATGATTGGGCTAGGGAAATAGGTGTAAGGATAATAAAAGCAGAAAGAGCAGCTTTCGCCTTGAATAAGTTCTTAAAGTTAAAAGTTTTTTCCAAAAAAACGAAAGCGAGAATATACACAGCAATAATAAGACTCACACTCACGTATGGGTGCAAGGCATGGACTACCACAATCAATATGGAAAGAAAACTCAGAACTTTTGAGAACAAAACATGGAGGGTAATATGTGGACCAGTGTATGATAATGAAAAAGGAAAAAGGAGGAGAAAATATAATAAAGAACTACAGGAAGAAATGGAAATAGCACCAGCAGTAAGTTTTATCAATGGACAAAGGATCCAATGGCTGGGTCACATGAAGCGGCGTAGTGAGGACGATATAAGCAGAGTAGTCCTGGAATGGAAGCCCACGGGAAAGAGACCTCAAGGACGACCAAGGAAAAGATGGTTAGATGTTGTGGAAGAGGACCTGTACAGAATGGAAGTCCACGATTGGAGGATATTAGCCCAGGACAGAGACAAATGGAGGGATTTAGTGATGGCGGTAAAAACTCTTAAAGAGTACTGGGCCATATAAAGAAGAAAAAGAAGAAGAAGGTAGGTAGTAAGTATATACTATACCTAAATATGTATAATTTGTTGCTTTCATGACAACTAAATAATAACCATTATCGGGGCACGCATCACAAGCTATCTCATATAATGCACTTTATAATTTATATTATACACAATAAAATACGATTAGTTTTGTATACATAAAAATATAATCGTACATAACATTTTTGAGACGAAAAATTGATAAACTATTGTAAAATGTGAATACAGTACTTATAAATATTGTATTATATACATTTATGTGTAAAACACCGGAAAAACTCTAGTACAATTACTATAGTATCTAAGTACAATTCTTTTAAATTATTATTTATTTATATCAATTTATTTTACTTTACATTATATCTATCATAGTATTAGTACCTATATCTAATATTACAGAAATATTCAAAAAAACTCTTGATTTATTATTATAATATAATATAATCTTAAACATGATAATTGAATAAAGAAACCGAAAAAATATATTCCATTCTATTTTGTACATAATCAAAAACTTTAACTTACTAAATATATAAAACTATAAAAGTCTTAAAATTTCCATCACCATTGCTTAAATGTATCATTAGTCATTACACATATTTTACACTTATATTAGGTTAATTTTATTGTTCATTAACGCAATACTTATACATCATAAAACAGTTGATATAGTTCCCGGTATTATTTAAAAAACACGAGGTTAGTAATATAATCCATATAAAACACATTTATACGTCCGTCTCTCATATACTCAATAACTCCTAGTTTCGAATGAATCTAAGGTACTATTACTGTTTCCAAACTTTCAAGGTGAATGTAATAAAATAATGATAATAATAATAACGCAAATTGGATTTCCTCTATTGCCTACTTTTTGTTTAATTACGAATATTGTTTTACACAGTGATTTTTATGAAGACATTCTTAAAATCGTCATCAAAGCAGATTTCCTTTATTATATTCGATGGCGTTATGCATTCTTGAGAAAAATATCTCAATTTTATGAATCCAGGTTAAAATAAATCTACAGATAAAAGTGCTACCAATTTACTTCTGTATTAAAACAATTCTATACAATTTATTATTACTTATTTTAAAATTTATGAATTATGATCATTATTAAATACGAAATACAAAAATATATAAAATTAATAATAATTAATATAAAAACAAATAATTTAAAAAGTTAATTTGATAATAGTTAAAATAATCGTATTATGTAAGCTGCAATTAATAGCTGTCAAATATTCATCAATTTTCCGTTGCATTCGATCATCATTACCTACATAGTTTAAATAATTTTTCTTGCCTGTTTTCATATGTTTTTTAGACAAAATTGGTTTAATTTTGTTTCGTCAGATGACAACTCTAATATAATTTTTTTAAATTAATTTCCAAACAAACGGATGATTGTGACTTAGTAAAAATGATGGTTCCCCCTTTCTGTTGAATTGTTGGTTTGATATCAGGGGTGATTTAATGGGCATTTCACATTGATGGTAGATAGAGTGTTGATAAAAAAAAAGTTGAAAGTAGGACGCATGCACATTCTGTATAGTTTATTTGGTGTCTTTTTATCCGTGGCCTTTTTGTCGGTCACTTTTTATCCTAATACGCAATATTATAGTAGGTACCTACATAATCCCAATACAATATTGAAATAATACAAAAATTACTTTCATCACTTTGTAACCTTTTGTATTTGTTTTTCAAACACTAAAGATACGTGTATACTTTTGATATTGTCAAAAATGAGGTCATATATTATAATTTGAATGTATAATTACTATGTACCTATATTATTAACAAAAACAATTAATTCATTGAATAAAACGATCTTGCAGTGAAATTTAAAAATGTTCGAAGTTGTACCAACTATAGTTTAAAATAAAATGTCCACATCGACCATATCTATAATTTATAATTTATAGCGCATAATAAAAATACAATGAACGCCTACGCAATATATCTATGTAGGTATGTATTGTTGAATGAAGTTATTGGCCTGAAACGGTTTGTTGTAACTCTCCAGGTGCATTTAATGGGTTTGCTAGTTAGCTGGACTTAAGCAACACCTGGCTGCAGTTATTTATCAAAGAAATTTGATTTTTATTTCAAATAATTTTTAATAAAATTTAGTTGATTAATTCTATAGAATTGATTTCCACCCCATATATAATAATAATAATATATAACCTACACACATTTTCTACTTAACTTAGCTTTTACGGCTGTTATAATTAATAACTATAACTCGGATTTTAAAGTATAACAAGCAATTGAAAAAGCACATAATCGTCTTAAAAAAAATCAAAAAAGAAGCATATTTATTTTTAAAGAAGCACGACCAAAAATTAACATGAACTATTTATAAAAATTAATAAAAAAATTTGAAAAATTAATTTAAATTTAAAAAAGAATTAACTACCATGTATTTCCCTTGATTGATAATTTATAAGTTTAATACATTTAATACATTTAATAATCAATCCGATAACAAAAACAATAATAAACCAATAATATAACCATCAAGTCCGCATTCTAGGTTTTCCCGTTAATTATTAGTTTTTTTTTTTTTAATTACAATATCATAAATTCATAATAAACATAAAAAAAATCCACAGCTGGAATAATTGAAAAAAGCATTTACATAAAAAAAGCAAAAATAAATTGGTTTATTTGGAATCAGAATGACGTGAAACGAATTTATGTATAAAAATTAGATTTCCATTTCATATATAAAAAAGAAGCATATGCTTTAAAATCCGAGCCCTATTAATAACTAATTTATTTATTAACAAAGATAAATAACTCATAGCTATAAGTACATACAAATATTTATCAGTATATACATATATTAGCTTATCGTAAGTACCTAATACAATTTTTTTATAAGATTTCTATCTACCAAACTGAAATTTACCAAATAGTATTTATTAGCTTTATATAGCTTATGTGGCTATATAGGTACTAAGGTATACACCAATGACTAAACCAAAATAAAGTTAAAAAGTAAATAGCGTAATACTCATGATACCTAGTGTATCTATGACCTTAATTCAAATTTTTAGAACTAAAAATAATTATTTATATAGGTACCTACTATAAAGTATAAACTATACAATATGCTGTAGATACAAGGCTAACATGCTTAACTTTATTCTATGCCATGGAAAAATATTAATTTAATCTTTAGATTTATCATACATATTTAATGTTCTAACAAAACAAATTTATTTAACGATAATTTCAATTTATATCTATTATAATCTATTATAAAACAGTTTTACTTGCGGAAATTATATATTTAAACAGAAAAGTGTACCTACTTTTCACAAAAGAAAAAAAAGATGAACATATAAAGTTTTTCTCAAAACAAATATAAATTATTTAACGTATTAGATGACTATTATAAATATTAATTATATGTAAAAATATATTTTATATGAATGTAATATTAGAGTTATTAATTATTATCTATAAAATATGCTTATAGGTGACCAAAACAATTACTATCTGTCTTCAAATACGAGTCATAAATCATAATATTACGAAACCTAGGGAATAATAATTAAATATATATAAATAGGTATATAGCTTTAAAAAAGTATTTGTGTCTAAACAGTGTAAACAAAATTCGAAGCTCTGAGCCTGGTTTACTCAAAATAAGGTCAAACTTTGGTTTCAAAATGGATAACCAACATTCATATACTTAAATTGAGAAAACAATTTTCCAAGAAATACCGCTTGAAAAATACACACGTATGTAGTAAAATCGTATAGGTAATATATTAGTCTCGCCGATCTGCTCAAAAATTCAAAAGCTAATTAACTCTAAAAAAAAAAAATAAATTAAACGACAAACCGTTACAATAACACGCATTACTCCGTTCGGACAATGGGCCGTAGGACACGACATATGTTCAGTTTACGGTTGCGCTGTATATAATTCACTGGGTGATCCAATCGTGAATACGTATTATAATAATACACACAATATTTGCTGGACGCGCATTAGTGCGTATATGTATATATTGTCTATGCATCATGTGTGCATTATAATACTATATCGTTCGTATATACACTCAAAGAATAACGCGTGCAATGCAATATTTGTTTTTTATTACTATTCGAATATATAATTAATATAAAACTTTCGCCTCAACTCCATCTTGTCAATCACGAAAATATTTTACTGAGTCAAGGCCGCAATCGTCTAAACTAATGCTTGTAGTCATTGCCATCGCTGTTGTCGTCTTCACACGAATACAACCGCGTTATAATAATAATATTATAAATTATAATAATAATAAGTAACAGCAAAAATATAATAGTAATTATAACTGTGAGTTATTACACGATTCTTTCTCACGCCAAAAACAATGCGTGTATGAACGTGAAACCCCCACCCTCCCAAATCGGTAGGTATATAATAACATAATATTATCGTGAATTATTAGGTCACATTAATTTAAATCGTCGGATAGATTGGCTTACTCAGTGGACTTGAGATGTATAATATTAATAAGACTACTGCGAATTTGAGCACGTTATGTTTGTCGGCAAATGTCTACGAGTAATAATAATTAAAGCCACTATCATGAAGATCGTGCCGACAGTTGCAATTGATTTTGGTACAAAAGATAATTCCAAAAAAAAAACCAAAATTATTTTAATCCAACAGGTTTTTATACATTTCCTGCATAGCGCGTATTACACATTTACGCATCGAAATCCTGTTACGATACGTTCCGTCACCACAATATATTATATCATTAATAGTTTTTCGATTTCTACATAAATAATATAAATATATATATATATATATTGTATAGGTGTGTATATGACTTAATATTATGGCTGCAACAGACGACCCCAGATTCCTATCAGCTTCTTTTTTTTTTTATTATTCTTAATCTTCTGTAGTTGGGTCGTATTGTTTTTACACGAGGTAGACGACTGCGCGTCCCGTTGAAAGGTTTCCTCGATTTCTATACTTCTACTATTTATAGCTGCAGTTCCCGGTTGTCAATCCCGAGCAATCCCGTACCTATAGTATTATAATACAAGAAACGCGTTACGCAAGGCACCATACAGTCGGACTGTGCGCATACAGGAATTGCCGGCGTCTTCTTCGGCGCAACCTGCATATCCGTGTGTGTATTGTGTGACTCAATTTTTTTTTTTTAACAAATCCGGTTTTGAAGAATTTCACTCTGACGCAGCTACGACGAAGAAGACAGTGCCAGCCGAATTATGTTGTCACCTCTGGATGTAATATTGTGCATAATAACAATTATAATAATTGTACCTATATGTATGTACTTGCGACACGTCATCGATTTTAAAACATTTTTTTTTTGTTTTTTTGAGAACTGTATCGCACACAATTATTATGGTGTGTTCTATATGAATGGAGCGCTTGGGTTTTACCAATGAGATTACCTACGAGCAGAAAGAGTGATGACAATTAGGAATTGTGAAATTTGTTTTTCGTAAAAACCATACACAATATTAAGTGCAATTTTCAATAATATATGCAATTTTCAAGTGAAACAAGTATGCGTCGTTTTGAGGTAATCCTATAATCGTATGAAAATATACTTTAGATATATGATTTATCGTAAAGAACGCGATTGAAGAACAGTTTGTTCATAGGTTAACAACAATGATTACGGAAACGTTGCAGCCGAACTTGTTCACAAATTAATTACCAGATATCGGTTATCGGTATAATCGAAATCGCGCATTGAAATCATAAATCCTGATATCACCCGAGTGTGTACGTGACCCCGCTGCTAACCAATGATACAGTGCAGGTCAGTCGATTGGGTATTGTGAGTGAAGACTGAAGATTTTAACGTCAGTCTGAGACCATAAACACGTTCAGAAACATCTAGGAAATTCATTAAATATAATATTTCTATAAACATGCAATAATGGTAGTTGGGGCGATTGTGCCAAAATTACAGTTAAAATGTAATATATCGAAATAGCTCTAATACACAGCCCGCTTTTCTACCCGTCCCGAAATACGATGAAACCCAAACTATACACAAATATTATAATGAATATATCAAATATGTCGTACAAGATATATGGTGATGCCTATTGGTTATTACCTAACCTTAATAATACTACTATTTATAGAATTTCATCTTATATTTTTATTCATACAATATAGGTAGAATACTGTTTCTACAAAATATAAATTATAAAATAAAAAATTACAAATAAATTTAATACAATGTCAATAAGTTGTTTTTGTACCAGTTAAAATTATTTAAATTAATTTTAAGCTATTTATACTACAAACCTATTAACACCACTCTATGGTACGTCAATATTAGCTCCTAAGTTATATGCATTGTTTTTGGCAAAAAATACTTCAACCTACCGAATTCAAAAATCAATATAAAAATATAAAATACATGATATTATATATCCTTAAAAATCGATGATAATTCATTTATTTTGATTAGCTTAGATTCGATTTGGGGATACTTTATTTACAAATGAATTTAAACTTAATCCAATTCATTGCTCTATAAAAAAGATTATATACTACAATAGTGAATTCCTCAGATTTTATTAATTAAATATTTTTTTTATGATACAAGTTTTGGCAAAATGAAATGAAATAAATATCAATCTTTAAAATATAAATTTTTTTTAAATATACCCATATTGGTTTTTCAATTGGAATTTTTATCAGACAAACCCAAATACAGCAGCAAAAAGTCTTAACTTATAAAATGGTTTCAGGTAAACTTAATTGGTACCTACTTTAGAAAGTCAAAAGTAAAATTATCTCGAACTTTTCAAAATAATTGGGAAATCACTAATATATTTAAACGACAATGAATATTCACTCTGTTAAGTAAAATAACGATTTTTGTAATTTTGTCGTTATTAAAAAAAAAATATATTAATTGTAAAAACATGAAACATTTTACAAATACTACTAAATTATCATTTTCTTTAAGTACATTATGAGATTTTCAAAATATTTATACTAATTTATGTTTATAGCCATATGTTATTTTCGAATTAGTTTTTTTTTCTACATAATATATTGATAAAAAAAATGTAAGCTAGACTAAAGAATATCGTATATTGAATACGTTTTTCTTATAGAAATTTAAAAAAATTGATACTACTTAGTCATAATTTGTTTTATATAATATTATTATATTTATATAAGTATTTTAATTTATTTTCGATGTTGAATTCCAACTAATTTTTTAAATAAAACTATCGATTTTAATTATTTTATTGTAATGAAAATATTATTCTTTGGGAATAAAGACTTGAAACTTTTTGTTAGGTACTTCATATATATCATATTTTACTACACACAATAAAATTTTCAAAATGTTTAAATATATTTTAAGATACTTTAAACAATTATGTAACGAACCTATTACGCCATTCTGTGGACTACGATACGACTGTATAAATGTATATGTCATTGTTGATTCTAGTAATATATTATATTAATAAATATTTTTTATGTAATTTAAGCATGCAATTTTTTGTCAAAAACTAGTTCAACCTACCTACCATTATATTATTTATAGAAAAATAAATTACTTATATTTTTATAAATATATCATATCAATAAAAATATATAGACTAACAAAATAAAATATGGGATGCCGTTTTTGCTAAAACTTGTTTTTTGTATAATCGTATGTAATGATCAATAATAAAATTCAAATTTAACACATCCGTTAAATAGGTAGTAAGTACATTTTTATATTGATCTACTCAATGGCAATATAAACTTAACACCTTCCGTACAACAGAGCAACTTCCTTGGTTTCCCATAGATTTACTTTTGTCCTATGGTTTTTGATTGGAAATATGTTTAAAAAAAACTTTTACATTTATTCGTATTAATTTGCATGAAAAAAAATCAACTATTAAAATCTCTTAATGTTTATACTAGATAATTTTCTTGTTTTCTAATCTGAAAATACTTATTTAGAAAATGGCATCCACACAAAATTCTAAAATGGTTATAGGTTAACCTAATTTGCCAGTGTCGCTCTACTTCTCTCATCTAAAGTTTAAATATTAACTAATTTACTATACACGTCTGATATTTAATTGTATACACTATATAGTACATATTTTATAAATATTTTGTCATTTTTTATATACTATACATGATTGTTTTTATTGTTTTTATACACTTACTAACTCATATAATATATTAAATAATTTACCAGTTGAAAATCTATGACAAAAAATATGAACCATGAAATATGAAAATATAATTTGTAATAGCTATAATATAAACTATAGCTAGTGATATTTAAAATTAAAATAACTACATTTTATACAGCACATTTATAACACAAAAATATAATAATTGTATTTTGAGTATTTAACATTTAAACTACCAAAGCTACTGGTTATTCGACATTTTCCATTATAATATGTTAATCATATAGTATTAAATTAAGCAACATATAATATTTTATGATTATGAATCATGTCATAGCTAGTGATGTGAGTATTAGCTAATGATAGCATCAAATCTATCCTATTCCGTTTCGACAAGTTCCAATATAGGTACTTGTATTTCATAACTGTTATTTAGAGACTGATATGTACATGCACGTGAACACATTATACATAATATGAACGTTATATTGTAAATGTAAATGTGAATTTGTTACCACATTATTATGAACAATACCGTATCATTCAAATATCATTATTGTTGTGACCTAACAGAATTTACGACCGCTTCATTTTATTGTATTTCATTAATCCAAAATTTAAAACAAAACACATTTCGGTCTGTTTTATTTTTCACCATTGCAAAATTTCTAAATTTAAAAAAAAAGTAATATTTACTCGATAATTTATGATATAGGTACACAATTTATTGAGCATTCATATGTACGGTATAAATATACAAAACTATCAAATCAAATCTATTAACAAAAAAAGTTATAATATAATTAATCTAAGTTAGTCTTAAAAATATATATAAATGTATTTATAATGGATATATAATATACTCACGTCTGGTGTTCATTGTTAATTAAACATACTTCTATAAAAAGGAATGCATAAAAATTAATAACTGATTTTTCTATAAGACAGCGGAGTGGGCGCAACGCGAAAACACCTCTAAAGGTATCGCATGCATACTAACTCGGAGAATCCTATCATGCACCTGTATAGCAATATAACAGCCAAACCATTATAATATATTAGGTAATACGTCGGCAGGAGTAGCATGTCCACCGTATTTGAACTTTCACCTCGTCTCTATGCCAAATCTACAAAAATAAGTACACATAAGTATGTATATACCTATGTCCTATAAGTATGAATATCCCTACAAGTGTCAAGTATACATAAAGAAATTATAATAAATATTTGTAATTGATCTACACAATAAAAAATTTAATTCTTAAAAATATTATACTTGATACCTAATTTTTTGTATTATATTATATTATTATAAACACAATATAATATGGGTGGGTAATGGGTATATTCATAACTCATATTAAGTAATCTTCAATCATTCATACAAATAAAAACTATTTTTAATACCAAAAAACTTATACCAAGTATTATAATATAAAACCATATACCTACGAGTATTATGTTCAATGGCGTGATTATATTTTTTAATCAAAAACATTCTCCATTCATAAGTTAGATATTTGGAACTGTGTTTTTTTTAAGCCTCCGTGCAACAACGGAACACTAGAGAAAAGTTTTGTATTTTACCAATTATCCTATATATTTTCAATTAGCTTGGTCCCATAATACCAAACATTTTGAGATTTTTTCATATGTTACTGAATTTTACTATTGAAATGTAAAAAAATGCATTACAAATGTTGAAATGTTGGTTTATGGGTGTAGACCAATGATTATCACCGTATATAAACATAACATAATACCAAAGTACTACCGCACATATCTTGAAAATGTTATGTACCAGTACCACTTATCTTATTAAACTCTATTTTAACATTTTGCTTATAAAAAGGTGTATACATTATCGGCTATAGAAGGTATATTAGCATTTATTGAACTAAAGTAAAATTAAGTATGAACAATTAGCCTTGGAATCATGAAAAGCGTATCCTTATTGTATGTGATATTAAAGTATTTGAGTGATCTCCTAAACATTTAAACTTTAAGCTACGAGTGAAATTCTCTTTTTTCTTAAAATAATATAATATGCAAAATGCTTGTGAAAATAAGTAAAAAAAAAAAATACCTACTTAACTATTCCGTTTAAATAGATTTTATTATATAGGAAATATAAGGGGAGCGCGTATGATAGCCGAAAATATATCAGCCGAAAAATAATTGGTTAGAAAATAAGATTATTTATTTTATTATTATTTAATACATGTATATATATATTTTTTTTTATATAGTATGCATACAAGAAAACAATTATTGCTGTTCCATAGTGTGTTTAACATTAATAAAAAGGTAGGTAAGAGGGAATCTACATTAGGCGTCAAGTGGGTCACTTTTATAGGTATGTTAAATTTGAATTCATGAATTCGATGTATCATTGTGTACGCAAGTTCTCATCATTGTGAGCGGAAATAGTTTGTCAGTCTACATCACTAAGTATATTTCGTGATATATTTTTAGATTAGTTTTTGTTTTACTTTTAGTATTACATTAGATTGGCAAAATTCTTTTCTAAAATATTACATTTATTATATTATTAGTATGCAATTATTTTAATCAAAATATATTTTTAACATATTATATATTATCAACTTATATAACTCAAAATGTTATACCTAATATCTTTCTTCCGTAAACCAGTAAAAATAAGTTTATGTAGTATAAATAGATAATAATATATAATAAGAAATCTAAAATATCATTGCATGTAGTAAAATTTATAATAATATATTTAAAAAAGAGTTTTAAACTCGCACAAATTATATTTTTAAATTATAACATAATAATTAATAACAGTAATAATTATCGTTAAAATAAATAAATTCGTCCAAATTTGAACTTAAAATATTTTTAAAGAATAATCGATAGTCTTTATATTTATTTTAGATTTTATGGTTTCAGTATGGATTACTTATAAAAAATCTTCTATTAAATTTTAAAAACTTAAATACAAAAAGAAGTTTGCATTTTTTTGTAATGTTGACGAATTTATTCAAAATTCTAACTTCAATTACATATAAAACATTGTGCCCATGTAGTTTTAATATTTTAATACAGATATAAGAACAACATACCTATATGTGGGATTTTGTGTTACATTTTTGACACAAGGATTAATTTTTATATTATCATCATTCATCAATAATAAACAAAACAAAATTGAATATTTCTCATGCTTATACCCAAATAACATAAAAGGAATTTAAATGTTTTTAAATTTCTTTCATAAATAGAAAATAGTAATGCATACATTTGGTGAAAATGTCAAGTATCTATCAGGGCCGTATTTAGGGGGGATGGGCACATTTGCCCCCAGGTGGCCAAATATTGATTTATTTAAGGGGCGGCCAGGCACCTCTGTTGCCCGGTGTAATATACTAATATTGTATCTATTAAACTATTTATTGATAGAAATTTTGTATCAATAATTTTTTTTTTTTTAAAGAATTAATACCTAGTTCTATACCGTCATTATTTGATGGAGTCATTTTGTCAATCATCGATAACTGAAAAGTATTAGCATAGAATATAATTACCTAATAATGTTTTAACATAACCACGGTTGTAGAAAATCAAACATGGCATAACAAAAGTTAAGATAAAAGTGAAAATGCTTCAACTTGCTGCGGAGCAAAAAGTATATTAAAAAGTTTAAAAACCTTAAAAACATAATTTTTGTCAATATTTTGGGGAGATATACTAGAATGGTTTGATGCATTTATGCATGTAGTAAAAAACTAGGGCCAATTCAAATTAACTTGGGTATTGTGGTAGAAATTTATCAGTCATTGATAGGTTTTGTACATGATATTCAGTATGTGATGAGATGTTTAATGATTATAAAACTCGAGCAATTGAAAAATGTGGCATTTCAAGTTTAAATATAAATACTAACCGTAAAAAAACGTAAAAGATTTCGATAATGATTTTGAAAATTTTAAAATAAATACATATTTTATCATATTAGACCAGATTAAAATATTATTTAGAAAAATGGAAAACTTAAACGAAAATTTAACTTCAAAGTATAATTTTTTTATCATTTGTCAGAACTAACATTTGCTGAAGTTAAAAAAAAATTCTGTCATTTTAAAAAATATATATTAAAACGATTTAGGATCCTCGTACTCTATAGAATATGTTCATTTCCAAAGCCATGTTAACTGTTTAAAAGAATAAAAATATGTTTTTCCAAAAACAATTTTAGAAATAAGTTTATATTTAAGAAATAACAACCTTGGAGAAGTCTATCCATACATTGACATTGCATTAAGAATAATACTCTATACTCCAGCTACAAATTATTCAGGTGAACGGTCTTTCTCTCCACTAAAGAGAGTTAAAATCTATTTAAGATCAACGATGAAAGAAGAGAGATTGAATACATTAACTATTTTCAATATAAAATCAGAAATAACAAAACAATTATAGACTATAAAGATATAATTGAAGATTTTGCCAATAAGCCATCTAAAAAAAAATTATAACTACCTATTATACCTATTGTATTCGTTGTTGTAGATATTTTTTTTTTCAATGTAAAATATTATATGTTGTTTAACTTAAATATTAATTATACCTAGGTAGTAATTAAAACATGACAAATTAAAGTGAAATAAAGATTTAAACTAAAAATGTATTAAGATAAATCAATAAGGTGGATCCATTTTTTAGTGTGTGTGTATGTGGGGGGGGGCGTAAAAATATGGTTGTCCAAGGGCGCAGAGATTGTAATCTATAGTTAATAGTTATTCGTTTTCAAATTGTAACAAAATAATAGATTTTATCGAAAATTAGATTTGCGTAAAAATTCTAGTATTTCCTTGATTTTTTATTTGTTTTTTTCCGAATATATTTACTTTTGACCTCTTAAAATACCAACTAGATCCACTTTTCTACCAGACATCACCCCCGTTTTTGAAAATCGAATCATTTTTACAGCCCTAAAAGATGATTACAGACAGAAAAAAACAAATCATTGTTACTCACTCTGCTTAACATCTAAAATAAATGAACAATTAATATACATATGAACAATTAAAATAATTTATATGCTACATTGATTAAATAAGTTATTATTATTTTTAATTAAAATACTACTTCCTATAACCGTGTATACAATTCTCAGATTTCAATATTATTAAATATTTGAAATACAAAGTTAACCTAACTCATAAACCATAAGGCTAAACCCTTAATTTAAGTAAACTGTTATTATTCCTAGGTATCTGATACTACGTTACACGTATATAATAACAATAAACCAATTTAATTAAAATGTATCAATCTAAAAATAGCGAACACAATTTTAAGCAAAAAATATGTTTTGTTAAATAATTTTTCCATTTTACTATAGGTATATCATAATAAAATATATCTTTTAAAAATTTTAAATTTAACGCGTTACTTATTTAGTTATCAAAACCCGTTGATTTTTTAAACAAAAGTTTTTCTTAAAAGAATTCCCAGTGAATGATAATTTTTAAATATTATTATGGTGTTAATAATGCATTTACTAGTTAATAGGTAAGTTTATTTGCTTTCTTCATTATTAAAATAGAAATTAATTTCGTTAATACCTATGCAAAAATGTTGTGTAATGTTGAATCTTGAATATCAGAAGGTTTTAGGTATAATTATCTTTTGAAACCTAATTCAATAAGATATTTGCTTAAATCTTACAACACTTGAATCATGGACCATGGTCAAATACTCGAATAGTCGAATGTATAAATTAAATTTACTTTGTAAATATGTACATTTAGTTTTGTAAGAAAAAAATCTGTGTTAATTAAACGATAAACATTGGTTTCCTGAAATTTTCTGAAGTGGGTTGAAAACGTTAAGAAACGATTTCCGAATAAATATTAAAAAATACAAGAATCTTAAATTACTGCCATGGGGATAATAAGACAGCTATATATAGACCTGTATAAATAGTATTTTTGTCAATTTTAATTCCAAATATGTTATAAAAATATCAAGGAAATAGTTCTACTATATAATAGACTATTATAATAGTAACTATTATTAATAGTTACTATTAAATAGAAGATTTCGATTAAACATCGTTATTAAACTTGGATTGGATCACTGTAATAAATGGGCTAAATTTGAATTCAACGATAAAACATTTTTAAGAAAAAATCCAGTAACAGTCTTTGAACTGATTGGTTTCTGGTTGCACACCTAGTTGTTAAAAGGAAGTTGGTTCCGAAAAAATTCCCAATTTTTTTTAAAATAATTCATGAATTTATCTTAAAATATTTATATTAGCATTTTATAGATAATATCATTGGACATTGATTATAGAATAGGTACCTAGTCTATTGCAGTAGTCTCAAACTAAAATTACCAACGGGCCATATAAATGAACGTCAAAGGTTAGAGGGCAAAACACATTATTTTTTTTACTCATTTTAATACTAAATCTAAAATAAACAAAATCAAAATCGAAATGTTTGAAGAGATAAATATTCGCTGCGGGCCACATCGAAAAGGCTAGCTAGCCGCATGTTCGAGACCACTCAGACTCAGACTCAATAGACTCTATAATGAATAGACTATTCTATAATATAAATACATAATCAATGATAATATTATACAAATTTTAAATATTTCACCATTTTCGTGGGTGGATATACATCTAAACTATTTTTCACACGAAGTTATTACACTTAAAACGATATACCTACACAGTGATATAGAATTAGAAATTTACAATAAAACAACTAAAATCGTAAAAGGAAAATTTTTTTTTTGTCATTTAAAATCCAATTTCAAAATTTTAACTTGAAATAATAATGAAAAAAATTATGTTCATATATTTTTGAGACTTTTAAATTTCAACAGGAAGAAAAATTCGGAAACCTAAGAACCTTGTGATAATTTTAAATTATTGCAAAGTCCTAAGCTAAGCAATTGAAAAACCTTTTAGAAAATAAAAAATTTCTTATTATTATACCATTAGATACTTTCAAATGTTTGTCATTTTTGTCAAAATTAGATTTTCAAAATTCAAACATTTATAAAATAAATTCAATGTGGCTTTACAATTAATAGTATTTTTAAATTCTAGTACGTTATATGTAGGTACTTCACAAATTATAAAGAATTTTGTACTACATTTTCAAGCTTTAGGCGTTAAAATAATTATAAATATATTAGATTTTTGAAACAATTGAAATAATTTTCAAAAAGTTTCTTTAAATACATTATTATGAAATATACAGATACATAATGTATCAAATGTATTATACATTTATTACTCCACTCAGAACCAAAAATATATTATTCTTACTGTGACATAATATACAGCTGGTGTTATTCGTTTTAATATTATTGACGTTTCTGTTTTCTATGTAGGTATGTATTATCTATTTACACGAGTAGTTTTGTAAGTAAGAATTTTATAATTAAAATTATGAAAAATATTTAAAAGTATCTTGATTACTATTGGTAATTGGTATGTTACTTTTATAATAAAATAATAGTTGATGTTATATATAAAATAATAACATAATAGTTATGATCTAAGCTTATAATAACAAGATTTTATACAAGATATTATAACAGTAACAAAAAAAATGAAAGATAAATATAATATAGATAGTAGATACTATAAATTTCATCTATTCTGTGGTACAGTAATAGTTACCATAATTTTATTGTGCATTTGTACACACTGGTTAGGTTAACTATGCTATGACCAAATTGATAAGTTAAAAATAAAAATTAAAAAAATACTATCATTATTTTATATCATGATAAAAACTTGTTCAAAAATGCCGGTTTTAGCAAATACATACTATAAATTATAATTTGATTTATAGCAATAGGTTATATGTAATTTAATTAATTATATTTTGTCATTTTTATTTTTGACTCTTCTCACTCCTACTTATTAAATAGTTTATACACTTTTTAATGGTTGATGTAAGTAAAGATGAAAATAAAACTACTAAATTACCACAGGTTGCAAAAAACTCAAGTGATACCATAGGTAGGTATTCTTATTACTATTTAATTACATTAATTAATAATATTTTAATATTATATACTTTATACAAACATTTATATATGTTAATTTTAGCATCAGCTGCATTTTTAACTTGTGTTGCGGCTGGTGCTGGTTTATTCGCATTTGCTTCAACTCTGGCATCAGCTAGAAAAACAGACCCCACCATGTTTTCTAAAGGCCAAGCTCCTCCGTTGCCCACTGCTGAATCAGGTGTACAGTTGGCTATTAGAGCACTAAAATGGGGAACTTTCTATGCTGTTGGCGGCTGTGGGTTGTTTTTTTATGGTGTTTGGAAAATGAGTGGGGCTAATGATGTAAGTATCTTTTTTAATACAAATTTTGTAGATAGATAAATGTTGTATAGTATAAAAACTAAAAAAGTCTATTCGTATCAATAATAAAGACTATAAATTATTATAATGCAACTAAGTATAACTGAATGTATGTCCTGCTATACCTACCTCAGACCTCTATTTTCTTTTCATTTTTTTTTTAACTTGAATAAAATATCAACTAATTTTCCACAGAGACTAATTCCCTATTTAAAAAACAAAAGTAGGTATACAATTTTTCCTAAATTTTAGAACTTTTGTATCTAATTTTTGTTAATTATATATATCTTCAATGTCACAAAAATGAGCCATTTAAAATCAATTTGTATTACTATAATAATGTTTGATTTCAGATTGAAAAATTCTCAATGGTTATATACACAAAAAATGTTGAAAATAATTAGACTATAGGTTCTTAATTTTTGGCTAGGTATATAGACTTCTTTGAGTATTAAATATAGTAAAGCCAAAAAAAAAAAAAATTGAATTATTTTTTAATTATAATACTAAGACTTTACACAAAGTTAAATTATTGTGAATAATCACTTTTTCTTATAGTTTAAGACAAGTTTCCTTGTCACATTTGCTGTTTTCTTGATTGTAATATTATTCTAGGACCATATTGGACTGAGCAATGCTTATATCGTACCTTAATGTCTAATTGATTTATTGAGTCAGTTTTAATTGTGACCACTGCAGAAAATCAAGACTTACAGAGATATTTAGTAGTGAACGGAATTAAAAATTTCATTACTCTGGATAACTTGCGGATAAGTCTTCATCAACTAAGATTATTATTTTTATCTTAAAAATCTATAAAAAAAAAAATCATAGAGAAATATGAACAAAGTTCAATATCACAAATTAACTGCAACAAATTTATTTTTGGGTTATTTGAAAAAAAATTCACGACCACCCGGTGGACCCTCGAGTAATCATCTACGAACCCCCTATTAAAAACTTATGGTTTAGACGAACAACTTACCTGATTAAAACATTTATTTCAACAAAAGAGGGCTCATCTTTAACTTTAGACATAAGACCTTTTACTTGTCTGAAATAAAATTTAGCTTAAAGAAAAAACTGCTACTATACTACCTAACTTACTAAAACCAGTATGGCCCAATAATATCCAACTATGAGGTTCTGCAAAATAAAACAATACTAACCTATCAATTAATAACATTACATATTAACACATCATTTCAAGTTTCAAATTACTGTCTTCACTTGGACTTAAAAGTTCAAACTGTTTCAGAAGTAATCATTCTCCTATAACCTTTTTTACTCCTGTCTTGCAAACTATTCAAATTCTTAAAAATTCTTGCCCTAGACTATGAACATCCCAAGGAATATATCGAGAATGCTAAAGATAAATTGGTATGAATTTACTGACATAAAGTTAAAAAAAGTATTAACAGTAAGGAATAAATAAATTTATATCACAAACAAAGTAAAGACAACAAAACGCTTAGTTAAAAATTCAAAATAAATATAAGTTAATTATAATCTTATAATACTTTATGATAACTTTGAAATTACATACATATTAATGAATTGGTAAGTTTAAGATTTAGTGAAGTGAATTAAAATGTATTATTATTTATAGATTAAAAAGTATTAAAAAATAGTGGCTCTAAATCTTAAAAAAACATTAGTGTCTACTATGAGGCATAGTAGATTTACAGCAGCTAGGACTAACCATTCCATTATATTGTTTTGACAACATGTGTGATGACAAATCATTTTAACACCAACATATTATAATATGGTTGTATTTTATTTTTACAGATGCATGAGTTTAGATTGAAAATAGGTTCATTACTCCCAAGGCTTACTCCAACTGTTCACAATTCTCGTACAGAGTTTGAAGGATTAACAGATTTAATGACATATTTGGCTACAGACTATTCAGGACAAACTTCAAAAACTAAAATCATTAACGACTCAAATAATGAGTTTAAAAATGAAATACCCAAAAATTGATAGAAATATTGTAATATGTATTACATTTATTAAATAGTTGTTTAAATAAAATAAATAAACAATAGTTTTTTTTTCAAATAATTTACAAACAAAAATATATAACAAAAAAAAAAAGTTGAACAAATAAAATGTGTACTTATAATGTAGCATACTTAATCGTTTCCTAGCAGCTATGTACAGTAATGTTGATTTGTTTAAAAATTAGAATATACTTAACCGTGTAGATGTGATCATTATAACAATATTAAACATAAGAACCTTTTTTTTTTTACATCAAGTTATCATATTTAGTATAATGATATAATATATTAATAATAAGTTAATCATCATAAGAAATTATAATAGTAAATATACATCATTAAACTATTCTAAAATTAATTATATTTAACTAACTTTTGAGAGATCAAAATTTAATCTTGAAGATTATTTTATTCTTATGGTTTGTATAAAAACTTTTTAACCTTGGTGATATTACTGCTGATTTATTTCTTATTATCAAATACACAATATAATAGAAAATTTAACAAAATGTAATTAAATAATTAATTATGCATAAAACAGATTTATCTAACTGATAAAGTAATAATTGTTTAAATTATTATAATGAAACAACGCGATAGACACAAACTTTACAAATAATGATCACTTAATTAGTCATTCAGCAGTTTGTGTTAATCAACATCAAACTATAAATATTACATTGGAATCATAATCGCCTTAAATAGCTTAAAATTAAAGTTTATTGTTAAATATATTGAATTTTAGTTTTAATAATAATGTAATTGTCTATTATTTAACTTGGTAGCTACTGGCTGCCTACCTTGACTGTCCTCCACCTACCACCACATCGGCAATTTCTTGCCCACCTATTTTCCCATACTCTGATCGCTGCTGTTCTTGTATTTCCTACCAACTGCATTTTACCTTCACATCTATTACACTGCTTCACTGTTAGTGGACATTTGCCAATGTATACATTTCTAATAACATCATAATCTTTCATATAATCTGAATGTTGTTTTCCATTTGTTATTGTATCTATAGACGATGTATTATATCTCAAACAATCTGGTTCTTGTCCAAACACCAACTTCAATGGTAAATGTTGATAATAAAGAGCAGGAGATGCCACTTCATGAATTCCTGCTGCAACTGACGAAAGTGGAGTTATATTGACCTGGCTTTGAAGTGTATAACATTCATCAAACAACATTTCATCATGTTCACCGCCAAGTTGAACAAATCTTGAAAGTAAACGAAATGTAACTGACAAAACATCTAAATTGTCAATATTTTTAATAAAAACCGGTAAACAATTAGGCCTCAATAAACCCCAAATACGAATCATAAGTAATAGCTCTCTTATTGAATTTATGGCATACAAATCATTTAATAAGTTGTATCCAACATTGTCCCGTGGCTCTGGTATTCTAGAAACTACATTTAAAGCAAGCTGTGCTACCCATTGAATAAGTTGATGGAGTGATTGAAGAGTACTCGGTTCTACAGTAAAATCTTTACCACCCAGACTTGGTAAAATTTTGTCTATGTCCACAATAGGTTCTTTAAGTGCATTTGATATATTCTCAGCTGGATCTCGATCAACCATGATGTCGCTGACACGTAAAACATTCTTGAATGCATTACATATGGAATGAAGTGTCATTAAATGCATAAGGTCAGAACGCTTTCCTTGTGCTCCCGGCATCATCTTGTAAAGAAAAGAACGAATACTTAAATAGGTAGTATATTCTTTTTGTTGGAGAACCTGTGATTGTTTTTGGAAGTTTTCACTGAAGCGATTACACACAGCCTCAAGCATGTTAGGTCTTAACGATATGGCCAAATCCCACCAATCTAGGCCAGTCACCAAGCAATATTCAAGTTGTAAAGTAGCATAGGCAACAGTTAATGGCCCATTCAGTTCTGCCACAGAAAGTAATTGAAATAAATATAAATTTCCCATGTTATCACAAACAACAAACACATTTCCGAGGTAAGAAATGTCCAAGTCTGAAAACTGAATATTGCTACTATTCTGTAAGCCTATTTTTCCTATATTATCTTCGCAATAGCTACTCAGTTCAAACAAACATTGTTGAGTTAGTTCTCTGGATAAACAACATACTTGATGATTACTAAATGCAGCCACTACATATTGACTGCAAGAAGATTGATTGTAAGATATGGACATTTTGGGTGTAGCCAACGCTGTTAATTGAGCTCCTACAGTAAATGAGCTTTTTTTAATCCAACATACTGTTGGATGGTCTTCAGTAATGACTTTTTTAAAAACTTTGTTAATTGGATTAGTTTTCTTAACTAATTCCCATGTTTCTATAATACATCCATTACTGCTATTACTTCCAATTACAAGGGATTCGGAACCTTCTCGTAATAAAAATTTCACGTGTGAAATAACTCTATCTACTGTTTCATTAAATGTTAAGAAAAAACTAGGCAACCATTGTGATACAATAGTGCAATTTTTTTCATTAACAAGCTTTATCGAGACTTCATAACAATGTATGGGCGATCGTGGCCGTCCATCAGATGTGACAATCAAAAAATTTCCATTTTGTCGATAACTAATGTCAACAACAGATATACGGTATCTAGCAACAGCCAAACTGTTAGTAGCTGAAATCATAGGCTCCCCACTGTCGTTAGTTAACAGAGCAGCAATCATACCTGTAGCAGACACAACCAAACATCCAGGCAATCCTGTGCCACCCCATGTGCGTAAAGATGGTGTAAATCTGACATAGTTGAATTTTTCAAAATAATTAATATTATCTGCCTTTTCATTGACAAGCATTAATTTTTTCCCTAAATGAAAAAATGTGCCTGCTATAATAGGTTCACCTCGAAAATCTTTCGAACCGACCTGAACCCAGTTGGTTAGGTTATGATCGGTACTGCAAGTCCATATTGATACAGCTCCATTTTTATCTCCGATTAACAGTGAATATCCATACATATCCCATTCTAGAGTCGTGACAGTACAATTATTTGATGTGATCTTATGGTACTTCCATGGCACGTTAAGATCGGCTATGTAAACATGTGAACCCCAATTTATGTTAACATGATCGTCTAGATCAAATGTAGTTACCCAAGCAACGATATTATTAGCAGAGATCTTTGCTAGACATTTGAAACACATATCTTCCTCCATTTGTTCATTTTGAAATTGTGTTTTCCAAGCTTGCTTACGAAATATTGAGTATACTAAGTCCATTATACCGGGCCAGCGAATTGTGTAGACTAATACATAAGTGTTATGATCACTTGCGTACAAACAAGACACGGCGAGTACACAACATTCAATGAAGCTCGAGAAGCGTCACAGAATGACTTACGGTGTATTTGTACCGCAACATAACATGAAATGTCGAACGACAAAAACACTTAAATACGTTGGAAAACGGAAAAACGAAAGAGCGAAAAATTAAAATAAAATGTTAAACGTAAACAAAATGCTTCTTTTTTTTTATCATCAAAAAACGCTATCAACACAACAAAATTGTATTTGCACTGTTGCCGGATTGTTTCTCAAAACATGGCTTGTTATCACAGTTCCACAGTCTCTGCCACAAGGAGTGACAAGCTGCGCCAAAGTAACTTGTGTTATTGTAATAATTGATGTTGTATGTTGTATGTATATTCTATGTACGCGTACTGTGTAGCCGTGTAGCTACTTGGTTCGTACCAATTTATCGATTTATGTTTTAGTTTTTGTAACGCACTAACGCAGTACGTTTAAAACTGACTTATTTCGATGTCTTTATCTTTCTCGTACGGATCTCTATAATGTCTACGAAAAACGTTTGACAAGTAACAACGAGTGAGCATTGATACATACGTCGGAAAACTCTTATGTACAGATATTTAATGTGCATTTCTTTTGTTTTTTCAGTGGAGAACCAGTCGATTGACAATAACCAGGCCATCGTAAGCCCGTCAAGACAAGTTCTGCCTGGTTATGTGGCACAGCAGCCTCCACCACTCACTAATCAAATACACTTGCAGACAGACTTTACGTCTCCACCTCCAACTCACCCCCATGGGTTTTGGCCACAACAAGCTTTTCCCAATACATGGCCATCGCAATTCCGTATGCCCAGTCCTGCTCCACAGACCAAGACTACTGTCACAAACACTACAACATGTAATACTAATCCTCCCACGTTCAGTTCGACTAGTAACAGTACTATAAGATCACCTTTGCCACGCTGGAGGTCGTTCAACAATACTGCTCGTCAACGAACACCTTATCAATATGCCAATACACCAAGAAACAATTATCCAAGACAGTTCTCTCAAAATGCTGTATGTTACTGATAATTTTAGTATAATATATATATTATATTACACCTAGTTTTATATACCTATTCATTTTTACAGAACGGGAATTTCTTTGCCAATTCTCCACAAAACCCACAAACACCATCTTCATCATCAACACAAAACTGGCCACAATTTACTCAAAGACCTCGTTTTATACCAAGACAACATATGCGTATGAACAGACCTCGTAGTTCCGTTCAAAATCAATCAAATGGAACTAATCAGGTTAAAGCTCATGATTTATATTCAAACATTTTAAATATATTTTATGTTAAATTATACAATCTGTTTTAAAAATTGTTCTACTTAATGAATTTTTTCCATAAATTAATTATTAATTGGTAGAATATGTGTGTTAATTTAAGTTTGACTAAATTATTTCTTAATTTGTTATTAACTTTAGGAAACAAATGCTGTGACAGAATGCAAAACACGGAAGCGTAAATTAAAATCACAACAATCTGGAGAACCACAACGTGCTCAAAAACCATGGAACCGTGAGGATGCTGTAAAAGCAATTGCTGCCGAGATGGAACTTCGAACACCTAAAAACAATCAACAAATTATGATCAGATTTCCAGATCATGAAATTACGCGACAAATTGTTCAGAACTTTCATACTGACATTAAATCTGTACATTTCCATACACCATGTAATCCAAGGTAACAAACTGCAATCATTAATTAAATTAAATTTTTGTTTTTTAATTTAATAACAAAATATTTATTTGATAAAAACTTAAAATAATTTATATTTTGTATTTCATTATAGATATTGTTATGTGCAAGTACAACCAAATGCAAATATTGAAAATGTTGCAAACGCACTAAATGAAACTGTTTTCCAACATGAAAAATTGCGAGTAGAAATTAAAGAAAGTCAGTTTGAAGAGAAGGCATTCCCAGAATGCATTGATCCATATACGTAAGTGTCTTTGATTGTAGATTTGTATAACTAATAAAAACATTGTATTTTTTTTTTTTTAAATTTGGAATTCTTTGGAAATTTATTTAGTTTAAATCGAGGTTTAAATATAAATATTACAGATTTGTTTTATAGTAATTATTACAACAATATCTCTATAAAATATTTTTTTAATACTTATATTTTTCTACTCTGAAATAAAACATATTACATCGTTCATATGGGTACTTATCTGTTATAGAAAATATTTTTATTGAAAACCAATTGCACTATTTTCATTGAAATATAATGCATACAATTTACCATAGTTCATCTTTTTATAAAATTACACACAGACAACACACTGAAATAATTCATTTGGTGCAAATAGAAAGAAAATGCTTATGTCATTAGATGTATTAACATGATATATATTCGTAAATAAATGGATTATTTCAAATAAAGTTAATAAATGACTAAACATTGGAACATATAATAATTTTTGGGAGGGGATAACAGATAAATACCATATGGATCATATATGTGTATATTTAAATAGTTATTTTTTATACAAGTATTACGACTCATGTATTCAAATTTAGTATACAATATAACAGATAAACTTTTTACATTGTGTTAAATACAAAAATTATTATATTATAAATTGTAAAATTATTCATTACTTCAGATTGTATCTTGGAAATCTGCCGACAAATATTACCTCTAATGCTGTTAAAGATGAATTTCCAAAAGCCACTCGAGTTGACATTGGGTTTGCTAAAAAAATGAAATACACAAGGTAAATTCTTAATTCTCATTATATAATTAAAATCAAATATATTTTGTCAATAAATCAGTGATCTATTTACTCTTTTTTTTCATGGAATCATAATTATATAAAATAATTTCATAAACCCTTACAAATTTTAGGTAAAAATAAATTAATGTTATATACTAAAAATATAGAGATACTGTTAAAAATAACAAATACTAAAACTCTTTATTGTAAAAAAAAGTTTTTTTAAATATTCTTAAAAAAAATATATTTTACTATCAATTTTTGTAATTTTTTTTCTATTCTAAATTCAAGAATGTATATAAGCCATTTTAGAGTTAGCTCTTCTATATCCTTGTCCATACCATGTATTATATGCCACTAATGCAAGTAATTAGTTATTTAAAAATTAAATTTTTGCTTAGATATGCATTTATCAAATTTTCTAATGCTGAAGATGCAATACAAGCTTATAAAGAAAAATATAATTTGGTGATTGACAGCCGATCAGTCGTGTTAAGATTTAGGCGTGGTAAAGGAAATGTTAATCCACCCGGACAAGTTGATAAATTAGTAAGTTTTTATTTTTTTGGATGAAATACTACTGGTATTAAAAATTACATTATCTATTTTTTAGCCAAATGAGATGAATGAATTTGACTTACAAACTTTAAGGAAAAAAATCAAGAGAGAACCTATAGAAGTAAACATTACTTTATTTCATAAATGTTCAATTAGTTATTATTATTTAATTTTTACAATAATTTATAAAAATTTTAGGAAAATATTGATGAATATGATCCTCCTCCAATTAATGTATCCAGAGTAGTTAAGCCTGAAATGATGGAAGAAGATGAATATGACCATGATTCTGTATATGAATCGCATGTACCGTATGGAAATGATATTAATATTAAATCCGAGTGTCCAGATTATGATGACGAGTATGATGAACAATTTTATGAAGATGAAGATTCACAAAGTGCAACTTATCATTTCCGAAAAAATGAAACTGTCAGTATGGATGTAGTGCTTGCTGACAATAATAGTGCACAGTGCATTCAAACCACTAACAGTGACGATATCACAATACCTACTGTAATTTTAATTTATTCATTTATAAAGTTTCCATGAACTGTATATTGTTCATAAGAAAAAATAATTATATAAATATTTAAATTTATGTCATTTTTTTATTTATTTAATTAAATAGTTGACATTTTATTTAGTTCGTATTACGGTTTTTTAGGGAGTTGAGGATGAAGATAAACGATGGAATGAAAAACCAGATGACGAAGATGAATTTGAAATGCCATATGCATTTGTATCAAGACAACAAATACTAACAGAAAATAATAAAGACATCACTTTGCCTACAACTGTAAGTTTATTGACAATTAATTTGACTGTTCTATATAAGCTATATAATATATTTTATTAAAGGTATAAGAAATCGAATTTGTTGAGATATCATGAAAACTAATTATTTTATCATAATATATTAGTTTATAATTAATTGTATGCAATTACAAAACAGTTATGTCATGACCTGTTTTAATTATTATATTAAAATTTAGACAGCTATTTGTCTTTATTTCAATAAAACCAATAAGAAAAGTTTGTCTTTTAAGTATAATATTTATTTAATAAAAATAAATGTGAAAGTTTCGTTAATAGTCTAATTTTAAAAGTAACTTTATTTCTTTAGGTTTATTCTACTCTTTACATCTAAATGTTACGAAATATTTTGTACTAGTATCTTGTGTGGTAAAATTTTCTGTTTTTCAAATGAAAACCTATTTTTTATTGTAAACTAGTTGATGTTATCCAGGACCTTCCACAGATTCGGCTGAATATTTATGTTAAATTGTAAGTGAATTGGACTTTTAGTTTTTAAAATTATTAGTGGAAAAAACTTATGTTCATTTTAATTAATTTATTTTAAGTACCTAATTTAAAATTTGAATATATTTTTTTAGTCATAAAAACATTTATTTTATATAAATATTGATCAATATAAATTGCTAAAATTTTGAAAATATTATAGCGCTCACAGATCTTTCAAACCTATATCCTAATCAGACAAAGTTAAATACAGTAAAACCTCATTAATCTGAACTTTGCTTAATCCAAACAGAAGTTTTTCATGAATTTCCCACATTCCATTACAATCAAATACCAATTACATAATATGTCATTCATGTCAATCCATTTTTGCCTAATACTATGTATTATAATATATTTTCTTAAATCTCTAAACCCCATTTTTTGGTTATGATGAATCTCCGTACTTTTATAAAATTAGACAACTAGAGCTTCAAGTAGTCTATATTAATTAGGTTTTACTGTAACTTTGAAATACCTATTTGATTTTTGATTGTAATACTTCAAAATTCACAGAACATTTATCCACTAAATCAGTGATTCTCAAATTGTTTCACCACGAGCACTTCCTAAAGGCACCACAGTCTACGGCTCATAATAAAATATTTAAAATGTATAGAATTTTTTTTCTATTCTCTCACCACAGCTGAACTTTATCCTATAAGGGGCACAAATGCACAATGAAAAAAAAAGTTTGAGGACCGCTGTACTAAATAATTTAGGTACTGTTTAAAAGAAGTGTTGTCATTTAAATGACAAAAGTTTGTAATATGGTTTTTGAGTATATTTTAACATTAAAAAAAAATAAACTTAAAATAATTGCATTATTGAAGGAAAATAAGGGATGATAATAATAACCTTGTATAATCAGATAATATTAATAGATGAGTCAATAAAATTAATTAATAGTTTATTAGCTATTATATATTGTTATATAATAAATAAATTTAAAAAATAAATAGCAGACTAGAACTACTAAATCATGTTTTATTAGTCCATTAGCTCACTATTGGTTCATTGAATATTTAATGATTGCTTATGCAATTCAGCATTAGTATTTTATTGTATGAGATTTATTTATTTAAGGTTGAAATCCTTGATGGTGGAAGTGACAGGGAAGACCAAAGATGGAACAATTCTTCAGATGATGATAATGATGATGGTGGCGCTGAATACAATTGGGAAGGGATAAATGAGCAACAAAAATCTGAGAAACAAACTAAAGGTAAATTTTAAAGATAAAATTAAGTTAGTGTTAATTTTTTAGTGAATAAAAAGTTGATTAATAAGTAAAATCACAATTAGATTATGAAAAACGAGAATATAACTTTAAAAAATCAGATGACATTAAAGCCGTTAAATGATTCAAATTCAAACTTGAAATACACACGAGGTATGTTTTAATAATTTTAGTTCTCACAGCCACATTTTTATGTGTATATTTAAGAATCTGTTGTACTGGAAAAGTGAAACATTAGTAACATACGAATAGAACTCATGAATAAGATAAGTTTAGCCGATGAGTCATTCGTGATATGTAGAGTGTTTAGAAGGTATATAAATTGGGAACTACTTATAAATATACAAATTGCAAATGCCAAATACAACCAAAATATTTATTATCATCAGGTTTGGGTTATTTGGCATTTTATTCAAATTTATTTAAGCGGCACCTCGTTATTATTGGCCGAGATTTCTTTTCTATTTTATTTTGTTTTGTTTTATTAAAATTGATTTTGAATTCCATCTATGAAATCCCCGTGGTTGTTTTTTTTAATTTACAGTCTTGTTCACTCGATGTGGCCAAAAGGGTATTTAGGTTTGTATCGGCCCGGTATTGGGGCATGTCAAGACGCAAAAGTGATGCACGTGTACTGAAGAGACAGAAGGTGAGATAAAATAAAAAAAAAAAAAAAATGGAATGCACTAGAAAAGTTAAATGAAAACCTAACAATTCTAAGTAAAAGTTTTAGTGCCATATTAGTTTAACACAGTAAAAAGTATTTTACTATTTAGGTAAATAAAATAAAACTTAAAAAAAGATATTTAAAAACTTTCAAATAGTCAATAAGCTAGTAGTTTGTTCTTTTTAGTACTATAAAATAGATTTCTTTTAATAATTCCAGAATAAACAAGTTATTATATAATAAGTAATGTAATTAGAGTGGAATATAAGAGATCAATTAACTTAAACAAAACCATTAGTGTAAACAAATAGAGAACATCAGTTCAGTATTTTAATTACTGGAAAGAGTGCAAACCCTCTAAATGTTTTAGTAAATTTGATTAACTATTTCATAATAATTACACATTATAATTTTATTAGTTTAAATAATTTATACATTTCTAACTATTTAAGTAAGTATGAAACTAATTAAAAAGAGTTCCAAAATATACTTTAAATAAAATTGCATTTAACAATTATTTAATAAAGAGCTAAATCTACACTCTTAAAAATAAAATTATGTATTTAGTCTATTATTTTTTTTTTCGTAAATACTATTGAAGATTATATTTTGATTAGTTACACTTATAATAAAAAATATTGTATAATTTATATAAAAAAAAACAGTATTAAAATAAATACTTGATATTAAAATTCAACAAAGAGGTTATAAAAACTAAAATGTATAAATATATAATTCTTACTATATACAGTGGAACCTCGATTAGTAGAAATTCAAGGGATATGCAATTTTTTTCGACTTATCGAGGTTTTGACTTACCAAGGTTTTAGAAAAAAATTTGACTTAAAGAGTTTTTAAAATACGATAATAAACACAATAAACGTGATTAGATTAAATTACCCCACACGCATAACCAACTGATCGCAACTAGAAATATCAATACAAATGAAAAATAATAAGCACAAACAAATTAAAAAAAATTATCATTATTTAGACATATCTGTCATTATCCGTCTGTATTCGGAGCACAATAAGTTCGACTTATCTATAGCTTTTTTTTTTTTTGAGTTATCAAGGTTTTCGCAAGGGAACAAAATTTTTTTCAACTTATCCAAGTTCCACTATAGTATGTATTAAATTTAAATTTCATTTATTAGATGTCAATATTTATAACGCTATTCACCTATTATTCATTTATTAGTCGTGTAGTGCAAAGAAAAGTTAAGATGAAGTAAAATGTATAATAATATAAAAATAACTGTTGTAAATGATTAATATTTCTCAATTTAAAATAACCCGTTTATTATTTTTGTAATTAATTTCTTATACTACCGGCAATTATAAATATTTAAACATTAAACAAACAATGTGTTTATATTATTTTTATTAGTATAATACATATTTACATTGATACTTGATGTTCAAAAAAAAAATTGTAATGAAAAAGAGATCCATTAAAATAAAACTGTTTTGATATGTAGGTATGGATAGTCAAAATCAAATCTTATACATTACCGTTATTTCTCTCAGATGAGTTGCACCATAAATCACCTACAATATATGTATACATTTTAAAATTATTTAGATTAAAATAACTAAAGTATACTTTGGTACTTATTCTATAAAATATTTTTATTTAAATTTCTGTAAATATATAAAAAGAATATTTATGACATATTTAAAGTAATTTTCCTTTGTAGATATTAGGCATAGTTACTTATTTTTAGAGCCCGGATTTGTATGTTTTTGCATATTTTTTTTCCTTTTCACTTTTTTATATTTTTGTTAATAATCTTCATGAATCATATTAATTGGAATTCACTGCTAAATTTTTATTTTGCATATTTTATCGTGAATGCATATTTGTTGCATATTTCAATGAATGTGATGTCACAAAAAAATGTTGGTCAGTAGGACGCAGAACTAGTGACACAGTTTTAGCTATCTTAATTTAAAATATGTATTATATGTAAAATATTATATAAACATTATAAATAGTTGAGGTAATTCCATCGTATTCAAAGAAATATTTCATCTGCTGTGATCTAATCGTTATATTCTCGTTATCGATGTAATACATTTAATTTTATAATATAGTTATATAGTTTTAATAAATTAATAACTATCAAGACCCAATTATTTTAAGTTATTTTAAATTTGCCCCAATAACATATCACTTGAATATCTTTAATAATTAATTTTAATAATAAAGAATAAAAACACATTTTGAGTTGTATATTTTATTTTGTTTTTAAACAGTAATATTTATATTAATTATTTATATGTGTTCTTTTTTATACATTATTTATTATATTTTATTACCTTATATTTTTTCATAATTAATACAACATTGAGTTTTTAAATTTAAATTTTGTAAATGCATATTTGTTGCATATATTAATTATTTTTACTGCATATTCTGTGGCATATTTTGATACTTTTAGTGCATATAAATCTGGGCTCTGTTTGTATTAAAAAAATTTAATTGCATTTATACATTAAATATAATCCACATGTCCCATTTGTGTTTAAAGTAATGAAAGGATATATTACACTAATTGTATTTTATAATTTCTAGTTACTTTAAATTACAGTTTAAAGGCATAGTTTTCAAATTTAAAAGTGAACTTTTGTGATCAAATTTTACTTCCAAAATATTTAAAACTGTTTAGAACAAAAAATTATATTTAAGTTAATAAATTTTATAGGTGGATTAACTTTTATATTATGTTTATAAATACCATAAGTATTAAGAGGTTTATGTATGTTAACGACACAGTATTATCACTTTATATATAAATAGATCAAATATCATAATAGATTAATCCCTGCAGCCTGCAAGTTTGAAAACAAATAACTTATCAGCATTATTTTTACATAATTATTTTATTTAATATTTAATTAGAATTTTTATTTCTTTTATTGGTACCTAATATAGTATTGTTAAAGTGATTAGATAAAAATTGTGTAGAAGTGAAACAAATACTTAAATAATCATCCAAGAAAGTTGACCAATTTGATTTATTATTATTATTTTTTTTTTTTTGAACTTAAAATAATAATAATTGTTAAACCTAACCTACCTCTAGGTTAGTTAATGAAATGAGTTATCCACTCTACAAGTTTATCTAGGGTGATACATTAGAAAAAGATATTTATAGTTTTATGATGTACCATTCATAATAACTAAACAAAATAATATTTAAGTACAGTGTGATGAATATTGTATTATTTATATATGTGATAGGTCAGTCTTAAGTAAAAAAAAAAAAAAAATACCTAGTAATTGTTGAAAAGATAACATTTAGTACAAATCAATTAATACAACAGTAGAACAGTTCCAATTTGACCACAACTTTTAATGGAATACCTACTTGTAACTCAGTTCTGACTTACCTTAATTGGGAAATTCATTCATATTAGGTATTGCAGGAAACCAAAAGTTTTTAATATATATAATATATATATATATATATTATATAAATATTTTTATTTTTCTATTTAATTTTAAATATATTATTTTCATAATTTTTAATACATTTAAACTCAAAGTTTCTCCCTATGAAAAAAAAAAATAGAACAATGCAACATAATTATTTGCAAGGATATAAGACCAAGAAGCCTTTTATTAACTGTATGAAATATAGCCAGTATTTTTTAAAAAGAATAGATTACTTTTTTTTGTTTTAGATCTTTTAATTTTCATAATTTACATAGACTAATTATTGAAGTGTAAATATAAAAGTAATCTAAAAGTGATTTTTAATCTAAATTAAAATTTCACTTTTAAATTTTTAAATTGCACTTAAGTCTAATAACCATTTGAAGATGTATTACGTTAATATTAAATATACTATGGCTTTTAAAATATTAACACAATGAATATTGCCTTAAACAAACACCAAAAAAACATGAATTAAATTGCAGATAAAAATTTACTTTGGTTAATGTGTCCAAAATTATATTTTGATTTGAATCCCTCGTGTATTCTAGATGTTATTACTGTATGACTGGTGGCACCTCTATTTAATAATTTGATATCACTAATATAAACTGTATATGTGTAAATGTGTTATACTTTACACATACTTGAACCTTAAATTTAAATTTACAACATTTTAACCTTAAGCGAGGAAGGGCATTGGAAATAAATTACAATATTTAATTTTCAGCAAAATGCACGTGTCTCATAGAAGCACTGTTAATACTTGTATGTTTTACTATGAAAAGAATTAAAACAATGACACATAGATAGTTTAATTATACAAGTTTCATTTAAGCAAACACACTTATGAGGTGTAGGTCATTTAAATTGCCTTCTAAACACAAACACAGCTATTGTTTATTTATTTATTTTTTTTTTTGTTTTACTTGATTATTTAACATAGTTTTTAATTGTTACTTATTAAATATATATATTTTGAAATTTATATTATTCCTAATGGTTCAGTCACTTGCATATTTATGGTAAATGTGTGTTATACTGATATCATATAATACATATTTATTTTATAGTTATCATTGTATGATTTAAATTGTTAAAATTGAAGTAAGATGTTTCTGTACACATAAACGGCATTGTTCTACCAGTTTTGATTAGTTCTTTGGAATTTTAATCAAAAATTAACTAATACAGAATTCCAATGCCCTCTAGTTATGCTCAGAAACCTGGTTGAACATAAAACAAAACTCAATAACACCCAAATTACTGTTTACTTACAGAAAAATAACAAATGTACGATGTACCACAAGTATGTAATTATTGTTTTTATTTTGTAGGAACGTTGATCGCAAGCTGCAAATCAGACTTCAAATGAATTGAATTCACAACACATCATCTATTCTATTTTCCAAAATGTACTATTGAACTCAATCTATATTAAGGACCCCTTCAGACATTCCTCTGCATGGCATATATTTTAAATGTTTTAATCCTATATATTATCATAGTTAATTAATATTATAACTTGTTGTTTAAGTTCTATGTGTTAATCGGTGAATATAGTCTTAGTAGGTAATTATCTTTCTGTACAAGGTGTTCCTCTAAATATCATCGTACTTTTTTGATTGGCCACTGGTTTGGAATTTGTGTGATTGGATGAATAAAATGTCCTCGTCTCAGTTCTTGTTTTGGCCAATTGAGCAGAGTGCTTAAAATTTTCAAGGTAGACCTTATCAACTATTTATATATAAGTGTAGAATAGTTAAATTTCCTCTTGTAATTTTAGTATAATATATTGTGTTTACTACTCTTGGTTCTACAATAATTATACTTATATAGTCAATATTATATAACTACACACATCACATATAATATATATATTATACCATAAACTAGTTCCTCTATATTCAATGTTACAAATACACATACATTTTATCATGTATTGTCATATTTTTTTTCTTTATAGTAATGTACTTTCAACATAATTTATAATGTAAATTATGTAAATAGAAGAAAAAAGTTGTACTTGTATGTTGGATATACATGATTAATGTTTGTTAATTGTCTATAATGTGTTGTGAAGTTAATTTTTTTTTAATATAATATTATAAACGTATGATGTACAAAAAAAAACTATCCTTGTTATAAGATTTTTTATGAGTCATCAAAACTGGAGGTTTTACTGAATATTTAACTTGTGTATTGACTGTCATGGCATAATATTGTATAGAAAAGATTTTGGTGAGAAAATAGAATATTTTTTTTTTGTGTACCAATAAGTCTGTGCTCATTATTATCATATTATATTTACATTATTGTTTTTTTTTTTTTTCATACTAAATTTAGATGTTTAAATAGATATAAGCTTACAGTTCTTTTGACTCTGCATTATTGATAAAACATAAAAATTATGATTACAATTATTGTTCATGCTATGACAAACATATCGGGTAACTTATGAGTATTTATATTGTATAGCTTGCTTTAAAATTAAGATTTATATAATTAAATAGTTTACATTAACATAAATTGTAATTAAAATCAAAAGGGATTTTAATTTGTGTAATAAAATACTAGAGATTTTTATATATATAAATAAACTACAAAATCTTTAATGTTTATAAGTTATATAAATAAGACTTTTTTAGACAAAAACTTATAATTATTACTTAATAACTGTATTAAATTTAAGTTTGCATGTAACATCATTATATATTTTGATTTGACAATGCCTGACTATGTGTTGGCTCATCTTTCTAATTGTATTAATTTATCAGGAATTGAGACTTAAAGAAGCTACCATTATTCATTGTGTATTTTGAAGTTAAATAAACCTATAAATTTGAGCGAGATAATTTGTTTCTTATTCTAGGCATTAAAATGTTGTACTAAACTTCATGCAGTATTGTTGCTATTTTCACATGGGTTTTTTCAATGCAAATGTCTTAACTTTTTATTATTTCATTATTATTACTTACTTACTATTATTTTGATCATTTATTGTAATTTGAAATATTTCTCTGATATATTTTATACATTAATATTATTTTATATGTAAGTATATTATTCAAAATGTTAATTTTTAAGTATTTTTGCCTACAAATGCTTCAAATTCTGATATTTCTAATTATTAAGTATACTTAAAAATCATAATTACATATGCTTAAACTGTGTATGTCTTTCAACGACTGTTTTATGTTGTAAATGTAATAAAGAGAGTAGTTACTGAATTATTTTACTTTATGTAATCTAATTTGGTTTGTATATTTAAATGCTATACTTTAAATAGGTTTAAGTTTAAAACCTAATGGTTACAAATTAAATAGCATTTGAAAAAAAAAATCAGAATTTGAATAAATTTATAGTTAATGCATTAAAATTGGGTAAGCATACTTAAAAATAATTCTTTAGTCTGACAATGTACATGAAACAAATTTAAAATTTCACAAAATATTTTATTCTTTCTGAAAAAAAAAATATATAATATATATATATGTCTTGACTTTTGTGTTTCTATTTTGATGTTCTAATGTAATACATTTATATTATATTTTTTATTATTTTTTATCTATTGCGACACGAGACATTTATACTTTTTTTTTATTGAATTGTTATACTTATAACTCAATGTTCAGGAGACTTTTACATCGGTTTTCATTATTTAGTACTGATGAATTTGTACTTTGTTCGATAATAATTTATGTTAATATCTAAGTTTTCGTAAGAATAAACTATATTTGTAGATTTGTGAATAAGCTTTTTTCTTTATTTATTTATATACCTAACTTATATTTAAATTGATTATAATTTGTTGTGTATAAATTATATTAAATTCTTTATCCCTCTTTTAACTATCTCATGTTAGTGCTTATTTTCCTTAAACAGCTCTTTTTGTTTGTTTCCCAATGAAAATTCTCACTAATTATCTTTTGGTATGTGTGTTTAACAAAACATTTTTATATGGCAGTATATTATGATAATTGGTCTGAAAAATGAAAAATGATTAAAATTTAAGATACATATGAATGCAACATAATATAAATTGAAAACAATGGTTGAACAATTACTAAAGAGAAATATTAATAAAAGAAACATTTATGTTTAAATTGTTTAATTACAAATACAAATATATAATATACTTGTTACTACAAACTGATATATTTTACCAAACACTGAAAAATCAGTAACCTTGGACCATGATGAAATCGTTATACATATTAGAAATCACTATTATAATATATTATAATGATATCACTCATTAAGCAATATCAATAAAATTTTAATGTGTTAAAACACAGAAAATGCACAAGTTTGATAAAATTAACTTAAATACTATTTGTGGAGAAAGCATTACATTAGTGTTATCAAACATTTTCTAGAATATTGTATTATTTAATAAACTAAACAAACCAACTATCAATTTCTTTTTTTTTTTTAGAAATTTGAACGAGCTAAATCATGTCTGTTGTGATAACTCACTATTCAAACCATATACACACATACAATTAATACTAAAGTAATGACATTATGTCAATCATACGACTGTATTACTCTATCTGTTCTACCCAACTATATGTTGATTGCATTGCACCATTCATTTTCATAGATATCGACATAACTTGGTCAGTCTTAATAAAATATATACCTATGTATTTATTAAAATAATGTTAATTCTTCAATACTAAATTAAACACAAATTCAATTAATATAAACATAATTTGGATTTAAATATTAGGACAAGGCCAAGTAATAAGTATAATTTACATTTAGTTTGATTATTAGTGGACACATTAAAATAATAAAATCCAAATAATTTTACTTTACACAACTTTCACCTTTACTTTATTATTTTTTTTTTAATTACTAAAATGTGTACGTTATAAAATATAATTATCTTAATTTTTTATACAATATAATATTTTTCAAAAATTTCCAACAATATTTCACATTTTATACAAATATAAAAATATATTTTAAAATTATTTTTATAAAATGTATTATTCTTACTAAATAATACATTTTAAAATCATAGTAATATAATAGGTAATTATTTACAGTTTCATAGATTCTGGTAATTAATATTTATTTTTTTATTTTCATTATTCCTTTCATCCTAAGGTATCGTACAATTAATGGCACCGATATAAGTGTTATTGAAATGCGTACTGGAGCAAAAGATTTATGTATGGCATATGCAATGATAAACTGACTCGCTCCAGCTACAATTTTAGTGTTTTCGTTTGCATTCGACATACCCATCCATCCAATCCATTGTTGGACGTCAACACCGTTAGAAATGAAAAAATATATTGAACCTAATGAAATTAATGAGATTCCGACATGAAACCCAATCAACACTGAACCGTATTCTTTAGCAGCTATTTTCAGTTTTTCACGTGGAGTCAACTCTGCTGGTTTTGCATGACATGAACGAATAAAGGAAAAACGTGACGGATACTGTACTGATGGCTTAGTCCAACGGGTGAATTGTTGTGTTCGACTTTGTTGCAGAATCGACACAAATTTGCTTGAATTAAAATTACATTGAATACCTCTAATAGCAGAGCAGCTTACTTTCGGAACCGATGTTAAAACTTTCAACATGATTCAACCGTTTCACTAAAATTTAACACAAACCTAAAAAACCTACTTAAATATGATCAAGATTAATAGTAACTAATTCAATAAGTATTCAATAACGAATTACTGTCAAAACACTCGAAAAGTCAAAACTAAATACAGAACTGATAACAGCGAAGATAACTTAAAACTGCATCAGAGACAGAAAACTATATAATAATATTATATACAGTATAATCGTAGAGTAATATATTAATCATAGACATATATGATATTAATCGTGTATAATCATTGACATAATATAAATATATAATATATATATAATATATTTATATTATGTCAATGTGTATAATGCATAATATATTATCTATGCTGAAATCAATGATAAAACCACACTGTGATAAAAAAAAATCCATTGTTCATTATAATATGATAAAACTAGCCACTGCCCACCAGGTAACTGACATGTCACTATGTCAGACAACATTTTTTTATTTTGATGGTGATCTACCTAACCGTCCTAACCAATCAAAATACGCAGGTATAATATATATTTACACCTGAATCTCTAAACTGTACAGTGTACAATATTAATTTTAAATTCTAATGATATTTTAGCAGTATCGAAACAAAATTTTACAAGAATAACCAAAAGCAAAAAAATAATAACCCATTTATTTAAAATTGAAAATCCAAAAAGAGAAAAAGTAGATAATTGCTGTACAATTACAGTCTTAGGCGTTGAGTGCCGTACATCGTCATTGAGTAAGTTACAGTAAGATATTAGATAATTGTATAATAAATTAGAATTAAATGATGAATGATTGCATACGAAAAATGATTCCGAGCGAAGGCCTACCTTTATTATAGGAATCTACTTGGTACATTTTACGATATATCTATACAGACTATACATTACTCACACGGTAGGTAGAATTATTTTTTTGCCGGAAATACTGTATTTATTATTTACTTCTAAAATTGAATTAGTATAATATAGAATATATTTTATTTAATATCGATTTAACAGTCGGTAGTCAACATTTTACTTTAAGCGCACCGTATGTCCGTATGTAGGACTTGTAGGTAAGTACACTCAATGATTAAGTTAATATTATGTTCAGTGTTCACTGTAATGGTAATTTAACAGTGAGAATATTACTTAGGTATAATTTATAATATAGAATATAGATAGTTTAGTTATTATTTTTACTGTATATTGTACCATATTTTTTAAACTATTTTTATATGACTTAGCCAGCAGCCTAAATAAATAATAGGTAATAAAGTATCTACTTAAAAAAATTATTTAAGACATCCTTTGTTATATATTTTAGAATGTCATACATAATTAAATTAATGTCAATATATTTACTTAAATTATTTATATGGGTAATTATAAACATAAGTACCTACCTACATAACATTTGGCTATAATATTATAAAATACTGCAATTCAAGTTAATCAATGCGATACACATACCTACTGAGACATAGTGTTCTTTAGTTTAAATTTAAATGCGTTTTTTGTAAGTGGACTTCACATATTTTGAGATAGGTACAAATTTATATACGAGTAGGTCTACATATATTAATAATTATCAAACGATTTTGTTCATCATTTGTAATATTATTAAACTATACGAAAAAAAAAATAAATATAAAATAAAACTATACGTATAAGTGCTTTTCGATGAGTAATTATTAACGGTATAGAACGTCTCGACTTCTCGAGTATTAATTATAACAATATAGTACATCCAAATAATTATCAGAAATCGCAATCCATTTTATAGGTAGGTACTCAACATTATATTTTTAAAATGTAATAGATTTGTATATTAATTTTCGGCTATCATACTCCCATTAGTATTAATTTATGCAAAACAAATCGATAAAAATCGGAATAACTCTTTGGTCAATGTTAGATTTTAACGTAATATATTAAATGTACATTTCTTTGGCGACAATAACATTCAAGTAATAACTGTTGATTTAATCGAATTAGTATTTTGAACATTGTCAAACTAATATTTCTTTCATAATAGGTAGTATAATATGCACATTATAATAATTATTTAACATTTCTATTTTTATTTTATAAACAGTATTATTATATAAATTAATAATTATTTTAAAAAGAAAAAAATTTTATAAGTTTTTAAACGAACTTTTACCTAACACTAAATGATTGTATTATTTAAAAATCGTACAGTAGGTTAGAGGATTCTGTATTTCCCACCATCCACTGGTGTACGATAACAGAAAAATATCAGTTGTGTTGTATGTATAACAGGATTGCAAAGTGTTTTAAACAAGTAGATTTGTTGTATTTAGCAATGAAAATACTTACCCAGAGGAAAAAAAAGTTATTTATTTCTTGATTCATATGTAAATTAAAAAACATATTAAAAATAAAAAATATTGTTTTTAAAACTTTAAAAACCATTAAAAAAACTTTTTTGCAGCCCTGATGAATAATAACATTTTATAGACAAGTAATGTACATATAATTTTACTTATACACCTACAAGTTATATATTATTGTGATACTCGTTAACTCATTTTTAGTACGTCAACTACCATAAACGGCGTATGGTTAAGTTAGGTTAGGTACTCTACCTACTGTTATTGTAAGGTGTAAACAATTTTTTTTTAAGAATCTTTAGTTTAGCAACTTTTATTTAATATTATAAAAAATCAGTTTTTAGAAATCACCATTCAACTATTCAAGTCCCTTTTGTCTTTTTGAAATTATTATTATTTTATTTTTTCAACATGCCTCCATATACAGTTATAACATTTCTTAATTTACTGCAACTGTCAAGTAATGTGGTAGCAAATTCCTCTCTTGCAGATAGTTATTACATATTTGAAAGTTCTTCATTAGTAAATACATACCCATAAAAATAACACATTGATTAGGTATTCATTATGTATAAAAAATAAAACAAATTGTAATTTACAGATAAACAAAGTAAAACTAAAACCATTCGTGAACACAACAAAGTAAAAGGACTAAACACTAACTAAAATAATGTACATGAAACGATGAATGTAAGCAGTGGCAGGCTGGAGGGCTCAATTTTGACGCAGTTGAGTCAACTTTTCAAATAAGGTGATGCCACTCCGTGACAGTACCGACGAATTACATGCCTTAGACCAGACCTTTTAGTTCTTTTGGCTACATTTTATTTACATCATAACCTTATAATTAATAAATTATGTATATTAAATCAAAAACAAAATACTTAATATGAATTTACGTCATTTAAATATAAGTTATCGTTATCTATTGATGCATATTTACCAATTATCATAATGGTTATTTTAGAATTATATTAGTATATTAAAAAAATTAATTATATATTAAGTCAATTTAAGATATAACAATTAATATTTTTCGATAATTAATTGAATTGGTAGACATAACATACTGATACTAGTTCATTTGCTTCGAAGTAACTATATGTTAGTAATTGGTACTTGAGTACGATTGATTATAAAATGTTAAATGAGTGCATAACAGTACGTAGTATGTACCAATATTGCATACCCGAGACGCCGTGTAACAATCTAACGTAATAAAATTATTGGCATAAACTCACAATTCATAACGATAGGATAATAATATTATAATGTATTTTTAATATTTTGATCCGTAAAATTAATAAATTAAATTGAAAAAATGTTATTCGCGCTTTCTGAATATTATGTATTAACTATTAGGTCATTTTAAGTATTCTTCAGCACGAATTGATAATATTTGTAAGTTAATAATATAGCGTTTTAACTTATCTGCTAAAATTAATCTCATAGATAACTTATTCCAAATCTGTCAGTTATCATTTTCGAGATTTTTATCATATTGAACTATTATTTAAGTTACCCCTCCCTTAATTTATACTAAAAATAAATTATAGCCAACTTCATGGAGTTTTTGAACATTAAACATGAAAATTTATTAACACAGTAATTAGTCTTGTCAGCTGAAATTTAACATTATTATATTATTTTATAGTTAGATTAAAATTAAAGTCTATATACATGAATATTATTATATAAATATACAATACTATTTATAAATAAGTACGTAATAATAATGTTTGTTATAATTTTTTTTTATATTATTCAAGAATTAATAAACATAGATAATTGATATTTTTATTAAGTATTAAAAAATAATTTATTAGAAGTTATGTAATTTTATAAATATTTTGTATCTTTATTAACTATATTTATGTAGATATATAATTTTTTCGATTTATGTAAATTTTTGTTCGTGAAAACCTTGGAAATTTAATACAAAGTTATAAGGTTAGGTTACCTATACCTAACCTAAGATAAAATTCAAAAATAACAAATTTCCAAAAAAACATAAATGTAATTTTTTGTAAACATTTAAAGTTCAAATTTTCATAAAATTCTTCAATATTACGAAAATTCAAATTATTTCTGAGTAAAAATGTGTATAGTGCAAAATAAACGAAGACTGGCAGAAACATGTATCGCTAGAATATTTCATTAGTATAATAATTAACTTTTTAAAAATTAACTTACTAACTTACTATATTTATTAATTTTAAATAGAAAATTCAAAATAAACGTAAATATAATCTAATATATTCAAATCGAAATGAAAATGTTTTTTTAATAAAATTTTAGGCGCCTTAAAAAATGATCGACGTCGAATAAGTATTTGAACAAAAATATTAATATTTAATAAACTCAAAAAAAGTCAAAAGTTAAACCTGCAAGTTATAGGCTATATAACCTAACTTAATTTTTGTTCCATTTTAGAACCGACGAGTGACGACGCCGTGGAAACTGCAATAACTCGCAATACCTCCGCGAAACCAAACTTATTAACCTACTCCGAAATATATACTGTTAAGTATACTATTTGCCAGGGGCGTATTTATAAATGTCTTATAGGGAGGGGAGGGGCACAAACGTTTTACATACGTGATAATTTAGGCACGCAAACATTCGTCATCGGACAAACGGTTTGATCTTCCAGCTGGCTGTACCATCATGGTCACAACGAACACAAGTGGCCGTCGATCCGCGCCGGCACAGACATTTTACCGATCCGTCGACGACCTTTTCGGCGGAGTTTCCGTCACCTGGCACTGTCGACGTCGATGCCGTAGTCGATCCGCTGCTACAATCCGCTCCCGTCCGTACCTTTTGCGCCTTAGATATGACGTTAATGTTCTCTTTTCGGGCCGGCAACGTCTTCTTCAGCGACAGTTGCCTCGAACGGTCGGTCTGCTGTTCCCGCAGACTGCCTGCGCCACCGCCACCGCTGTTTGCGCTACACCGGCTGCCGGGCGGTGCGGTGTCCGCGGCGTGTGGAAAACGCCACAAGAATATGCCGCCGTCCGCGCTCGTGCTCACCACGAACTTACCGTCCGGGCTCACCTTCACGTTTGTCACCACTCCCGCATGACCCACTCCGACGTGCGTGGGCACCCCCTCGTTGTACAGCCACACCTTGACCATTTGATCTGAACTGCCAGTAACGATGTACTTACCTGTAAAAACGTGATCATCAAATCATCTAAACGGAGACACATACGCTATTTAAACGGATGACTACGCGTATGTCAATACATATTATTGATATTATTATCTCAAAATCAAAACATCACAATTGTACAAAAATATTTAAACGCAACAAAGTGTGAAAATATTAAAAGATAGATAATGTCCCTTAACCGATTCTACGCATTCCTATCAGGGGCGGCTTCAGAGACTTGGTTGGGGGGAGCCATTTTTCGTCATGATTCATCGATATATGTATAAATATTACATATATATATATATACGTAAACCGTTCATCGATAATACCTATTTAACGTGTTACAATGTTATGGCTAATAACTAATGACCAATAGGTACCTAATAATAGTCTTTTTTTATGGTTCACAAGGAAAAATATTCTAATATATCAAATAAAATATGTATTAAGAAATTAAACATTTTTGAAATCCTGGGAGGGGACCATGGCCCTAGTGCCCCCCCCTGGAGCCGCGCCTGATTCCTATACGTGACACTGCTACAGGAAAACCATTCCGGCTACATAGATGTACCGATTTTCATCGATGTGTAACGTGTTTCCAAGTGAGACATTTCTCGACCATAAAATTGTACCTTATTTTCTTTTTCGATCAAACTGAAAAGTTCAATATTTACTATATGTTGTTATGCCTTATACATGTAAAAAAGTAAATTATTATTTGTTCCTATACAACATATATTGTTAATACTTATGTATAAGTATAATAATAACGTAACTATACGATAACACATATTTTATTTATAGTTTGGGTTGAAAGTATTACTCGAAAAAGGAATGGTACGATTTTGGTCGAAAACGACTATGCCTGTTTTCCAAATAGAGTTTAGTTTGTTTTATACTCTATATATATAATGGATGGACTTCATTGGATCAAAATCATACCCATTTTTCATTGATTTAACATGCGTTTTACATTAATTAAATGGCATTTTTTTCTGAGTGTACCTAATTAATTTGTACACGAACAATATTCATTTTGGCTTAATTTGCAATGTAGCTGGTATACGCAAAAGTATCAATGATAAGGGGACTATTAAATATCAAGCGCGAAAGCACTTTCATCCCGTCACTTTTATCGCTACATAAATTTAAAAAAAAAATTCCAAGGTTTACCCACCGTTGGGCGTAACATCCAGCGAGTTGAGCGCCGACGCGGACGATCCTTCGATCTCGCGTATCAACGACCCGTCGAGCGCCTCCCAGAACCCTATGTACCTATTGGTGCCGCAGGTGAGCAGCTGGGCGCCATTCGGATGGTACTTGGCGCTGGTGAATATCGTCGACGAGAACATGATGGACAGCCGCGTGAACCGGACAATGTCCCAGACGACGCACGTGCCGTCCGCGCTAGCCGTGATGGCCTCGTGGCCCAACTGGTGCACGTCGATCGAGCTCACCGGGCCCTTGTGCTCCTTGAGCACGGCCTGCAGCGCCCCGCTGAGGTTGTCCACCTGCCACACCCGGACCTGGCCCTCGCCGCCGCCGCTCAGCAGCTTTCGGCCGTCCTTGGACATGGCGATGGCCGACACGCCCTTGTTGTGACAGTTGTTGATGGCGTACAGCAGCCGCCCGGTTTCCGGCGCGAATATCCGGATGTTGCCGTCGTTCCACGACGTGACGATCTGCGCGCCGTCGTACGAGAACAGCACGCCGGAGCACGTGAAGTTGCGCACGGTGATCCGGAGCAGCTCCTGCAGGGTGTCCACCGACCAGACGCGCACGTCGTGCTTGCTGGCGGTGGCGAACACCTTGCTGTAGCCGTGCGGGAACGCCAGGTCGTAGACGACGGAAGTGTGGCACGTGAACAGGCAGGTGACTTCGAAGTCGCGGGCCCGGATGGCGAACAGCTCGCAGTCGACGGTGCCCACCAGCACCACGCCGTCGTCCATCAGCTGTATGCTGGTCACCGAAGAATCGACGTTGGCCGACTTGACGGCGACCAACAGCGGTCGGGTGGGCGTCGCCAGTCGCGTGCTGCCCGGCTTGCCGTACGAGCCGCGGTGACCGTCGTCGCGGACTTTCGGCTTCACCAGCTCGATGACTCCGTCCCCGGAACCTACCAACATGGTACCGTCGTCGGCCACCAGGTACAGCGCCGTGATTCCTCTGCTGTACAGTTCCACAGCGGTGGCGGTGGTGGAGGCGCCTCGCCTGTTCTTGCCGGCCGGCGGATACTTGGCGAAACAGCCGACCAGCGTCGGAGCGTTGGTGGGCGCCACCACGGCCGCGTCGGCCGAAAAGTTCAGTTTGATCTTCATCACGTCGCCGGTGCTGGTGCCGCAGTACGCGTACTCGTCCAGCCGGTCGACGACCGCGCACAGGATCTTGCGCTTGATCTTGGCGAACGAACCGTCCAGCCCCTGGATGTTCCGCTGTTCCCTGTTGAGCGTCCACAGCCTGAGTATGTTGTCGCCGGCCACGACGAAACACTCGCCGCGCGTGTGCACCGGCCGGAGCACGGTCGCCGAGCCGGCCGTCGACTTGACGGACGACGACCCGCACAGCACCTCCCGCTTTTCGATGTCGTACACGATCACCGAACCGTCGTCGACGCCGCCCAGCGATATCAGAAAGTTCTCGCAGCACGAGAACGCCACCGACTCGACGCGCACCTTGTGCGACTCGTACTTGGCGACCACCTGCCCGGTGCGGAAGCACCACACGATTATCGGCGACCGGAACCCCATGTAGTTCACCTGGCCGGAGCCCACGTACCGGCCGGAAGTGGACACCGTCACGGCCGATATCACGTTCGTGTGCCCCTCGAAGAACCGCTGGGCCTTCGTGTGCCAATTGTACGCCGCGATGTTCGTGCCGAGCGGGTACACGAGATGAACGCCGTCCGGGTGCAGTATGAGACCGTTCAGCGGGTTGCCGTCGAATCCGATCAGCGACCGTAGTTCGAGGTCCTGCACGACGATTTCGCCGTCCATCGTGTTTCCCGGGGCGGTGAGGAATAGTTTTTACGCGGCAGGTCGCATCGTCGACCTCTACACAGTATATAGTACAGCAATAATTGACTCGAACCGCGTTGACGTGATTATACCCTGCAGGCTATATAACCTAGGTACTGATAGTGACGATAAAACGCGAATGTCGCTTGATGTAGAGAGGTAAGCCGATCGTTTGACTGATAACTTTGAAGCGTGTTTGCTTTACGACTCCATGGCAACTAAAACACGAGAGACATGGGGTCAGGGGTGTCGTAACCACTGCAGGTGGCAGTTTTGTCGAACGTGTATGAGACGGCCAACGGTATTTTTTATAAAATGTATCGTCGCGTTCGATTAAGGGTCGTGTTTAAAAAACAAATTTCGGGCTCCGAACAGAGACATTTAGTCAGTGTTTATTTCAGGGAAATGACCTGAGTAATACCCCTTGCAGAAAAATAAATCTTTTGCTATCTGGCTGACTTACAGTTATTGGCTGTTCAGCAATGTTTTTTTTAATATATATTACCTACTAAGAGTAAACCAAATAGACATACTAAAAGTTCTTACTCGATGTTCGAAATCTGAAATAATTATTGGATGTTTAATATTATAAAATACTTGAGAAAACAGTTATATATTGGAATAAATAAATGTCTTTATTATTTAAAGAACAATAAATTATTTGCACACATTGTTATATAATTAGGTATACTAAATTGATCAATACTATTATAGTTTGTTATAAAACAGATGATCTTCCGACTAGGAAAAATATAATATAGGTAAGTATGATATACAGAAAACGGTAATAGGTAGGTAAATTCAAACAATTGATTATAATAATAGATTAAAAACATACAGTCAAACGTCAAACTCTAGTTTCAACCAATGTGTTTTTTTTTTTTTTTTTTAATGAACTTATATTTAATACAATTCATAAAAAAATTTTCCTTCACATCCTCCCTGTTTATAGCATATATAATATCATATTAAAATGTATTTATTAAATCCTCACAATACAATTAACAAAATTCAACAAAACAATAACAAAAATGTAAAATAAAACTATTATCAATCTACACAGTTTCATGAAGAATTATACATTCTACCGTTGTCTGTTTTAATAGCTATTTTGAAATAAATTCTTAATAGTAATTAACAGAATCAATCACATCAAAATAGGAATGTGAAAGTGTTGATTTTAAATTCATACTGATTTATGTAGAATGTGATGTTTAGAGCTTTACAAATAATATCAATAATTTCAATTAAAAATCAAAATATTGAAAATAACCAAACCAACATTAACTAAATAAATTAAATAACATACTGATTTTTATACAAAAGTATCTGCAATTGAAGCAGAGAAGTCTGTTTGATAAAATATATCAAATAGGCTAAAAAATGTTTTAATAAGTACACATCAAGAACACAAAGCAAATTAAACATTACTCTTCAAAAACAATTGTGTTATAAGTTAATATTGTATTTGAAAGAAGGAATGTAAAGGTTGCTGGTTGACTATGAATATTTTATATTTATTGCACATTGAGAATTCCCCGGCTTTCCAATGATCCTTTGAGAACGTAAAATAATTGCAACTGTTCTTCAGGTCGTAAATTAATTACCTAAAAATGTAATGTATGTTGTAGAAAATAATTATGTTATTATTATTATGTTCAAGAAGATGTTATATCCACGTATGTCGTGTATACTGTATTGTGTCCAACTTACTATAGCACAACAGTACATTTTACTTTCAAAAAAATCCATTTTGTTATTTTTAAATTTAAGTGAATAGATTGCTTTAAAATTAAAATATATTTGTATAAAAAAAAAACATTTTGTTCTTAATAATATTCTTACCCTTAATTTTTAAAATGTAACAGTTTATAATCTAATATTAAAAATTATAAAATTAATAGATTATTGTGAAAATAAAATGTACTATGTTGTTCATTTGTAAAATGGAGATAACACATACAGATAAATATTATAAATATGTATAAAAGAGTACCTGTTGAACAGTCTTTTGTAAGGTAGGAGTGCTCACAAAACTATAAATGTAAACATTAACAAATGTGGCCATAAGATACTGACAGTCAAAACGATCCATAATACCTCCATGTCCTGGAATCACATCTCCAAAATCCTAAAATGAAAAAAAAAAAAATTAATGTATATAATAGGTAAGTAAACATTTTTTTTAAGTGAATTACTTTAATTTTAAATGCTCGTTTAAATCCACTAGCAAAGAATCCACCAAATGGTCCAATAATGGAACTGAACAATGACATCCAAAAAGCATGAATCATAAAAGGATAGATAGTGATTTTGTTTGGACCTCCAAACTAAATTAAGCAAAGTTTAAACAAATTATTAGTTATTATATATGTCTTAAGTTAATAATATTTTACAAATTTATTAATTGTATATATTTGTTGAATATTAAACATAGTTTATATGTTATACATACCACACTCATAGCACGTGCAATAAATTCTGGCAGAACATATTCATGTAGAGTATATAAAGGCGATGGTTCACAATCAATTATCATTTTACCAAACTTTTCACTGTATTCAACTGGACATACAAAATATGGATATTGGCATAGAAAATATGATATCTATAATAATAATAAAAAAAATTAATTGGAATAATAATTTTTTATAATTGAATTTATATTGCAATATGGTAATTTGTGGCATACTTTAGTAGTAATAATATTCATAATATTATCTAGATTATTCTTAGTTAAACATAAATATTGATTCCTGTCTAAAACTTTTAAAATACACTAAATCAGGGGTGTCTGACCCGCGGCCCACGGTAGATTTTGATACGGCCCTCACTTCAATTTAAAAACCATGAATTAATTGTATATAATATATAAATAAAAATATTTTTCTGTGACCTTATAATTAAATAATTAAATATTAATATTTGTAAAAATATTTCTGCTTATTATTCGCTGTTGTAAAATTATAAAAAAAATGTATTGTTGTATTATAGAGTATAATTTATTCATTAAATTTGAATGTATTATTATTAAAAAAAAAGGAAAAGGCCCGCAACAACGTCTACCTATATAATCGAGCCTAGTCTTCACAAAAGGTTGGACACCGCTGCACTAAATAGTAAATAGTAGAATGATTTATATATATAAAGGTGTTTCAAAAGTCTTCATCTGATTACGAACTGATATAGTTTGGCAACGGTTTACCGCAGGTTAATGAACAATGTATTAATGGAAAGGTTAGATAACCAAGTTTATTTTAAGTTATCTAGTTGGTAAATTTGGCACCGTAATGGTGGTGGATTGGGCATAAATGTATGCTAGGGCCATACTAGTAAGGTTGCTGATCATATCTGGTATCACGGTATTATCAGCATCTTTGATTTCCATTAATTCATTGGTCATTAACCTGCGATAAATCGTTGCCAAACTATATCAGTTTGTAATTGGATGAAGACTTTTGATACACTCTGTATATGTATATAATAAATAATAATAACTATTAAACTTAGTACAGTTTTAAAATCTTATGAATGTCTTCTATTGAAAAATTGTTGTACCTATGCATAATAAAATACAACGAGGATCCTAGGTTTTTAAATAGTTTATTGTATTTTACATAGTATAATTATGATACTCATCTCAAAAACATTTTAGATTCTGAACGAAGTGATGAATGTATTGATTTTACAATGATGTATGTTTTTTTTTTTTTTTTTGTGTCTGTGTACAGCATAACTAGTCGAAATAATGCTCCAATCTTAAACTATGGGGGTGGTTTCCCATGTAAAAGTGAATATCCTTGGTGCATTATAGTGGTCAAAAGTAAACATTTTCCAACAGTTTTCAAAAAAATCAAGAAAAACAAAAAAAAAATGACAGAAAAAAGGGAATTTTTACGCAATAAAATTATAAGAATATATATGCACAATTTTTTTTTAATAAGCATTTGAAGTTCAAATATTGACAAAAATTCGTCAAATCCCTGAATATTTGCAAATTATTTTGTAGGTATAATTCATAAAAAATTTTGAGTGAGTAGTTAAGAGTTAAAAATTTAATACGAGATTTTCCATAAGTTAAACTTATAATAATTATAAAAGAACTTACATTTTGATGTATTCAGGCCATTAAAATGTAAACCACCTTTTTCACCAACCATTGAAAATTATATCCTAGGCTGACAAATCATCTTCATTCAGAATTATTATTTGTATACAATGATACCTATCATTGGATTCAAATTTAACATTCCTATAATAGTGATTCACACGGCACCTAATAATGTACAGCAGAGCGGTAGCCACTTGCCCGCTTTTTTTCTTTTGATATCTTATTTAAATCAAAACTGATAGACTATTGCAACTTGAGTATCAATTAACGTTAGATAAGAAAGTAAAGATATACTTATGTACTGAATTTTATTTACTGAACATAAAACTAAGTAACAATTTTTTAGAGTAAAAAGTAATGTTACTTTATTATTTTTATCTTTAAATTTAATGAATAAAGAAATTTATTATTTACTTTAATTATGTTAACCAACACTCCTAATAACTTAAAACATTATTTTCTTTCTATTGCATTAAATTTTTTAACTGGAGTAATAAGTTTATTGATTTAATAATTATATAATATATGTGTTTTTATATAATTTTAATGAATTAAAGAATTAAAATAAAAGTAACTTACTATTATACCACAAATCACAGTAGCAACACCACCACCAATAAATCCTTCCCATGTTTTTTTTGGCGATACTTGTATAAGTGGTGTTCGTCCAAAAAAAAACCCAAAGACGTAAGCCCAAATATCATTAAGAATGATCATTGATACTGGTACAATGAACCTAAAATTAAAAAAAAAATTTAACAATCTATGAACAAAATCATTTTAATGGGTATTTATAAACATAGAAAGATTATCTTGAAAAAAAAATTAAAACTATTAATATTGAATAGTTAATATACCATATTAGTCCTTCAAATATATTTCGAATAATAAAATAACTTTGAGATACAACAATCAAGAGACACACATGAGTCCAAGCAAATAATGAGAACTGTTTCATGTAGTATTTGCGCACCAATGACAACACAAACCATACTAAACCAGCAATATATAAACTGAATGAAACAAACCGGTGATAAGTTATTAACATTTTCAAATATTCCTAAATAAAAAATCAATAATTAAATAAGTTCTCAAGGTTAAATGTAAAATATTATTTAAAACTTACTGTTCTATTAACTACCACTGCAAATATGTCTACAAGGCTTTCTCCATAAAAAAAATAGTTAGATGCCATCAAAAAATACCACGATAAAGAACGAAACCAAGGCAGCCCATGAATACGATAAACCGAGTAACCGATGTTAATTATCTCTTCAAAACATTTAACCTGAACAACTAAAACCTGTAATTAATTTAAATAAATTAAAACAAGTTATTGTAGATTTTAGTTTAAAGGCCGTTCTTACAGTGTCAGGTTAGTGTCTGATAACACTAACTGGCAGAATTTTGTATGTGTTAACTGATAGAATTCTACCGGTTAGTCTAAACTGGAAATTGTAAGAACGGCACTAAATCATCTAATTTATAAATAACTAATTATATTTTATCTATTTTTAAGAATTATTGGATATATAATACAAATAAATTATCAGATATTGAGAATTGTAATGAATTCTTTGAAATTATAAATAATATTTAGTATCTTGTAATATAAAAGTATAAATCAAAATGAACAATTGTTTTAAAATGCATGTTTAACTATCTTTTTGAAAATATAAATTATTTGTCATTATTTTTTAATTATTTAAATATAAATACAAAATATTAAATGAACCTCATAATTTTTAAATAGTTGAAAAAGTATTACTCAGTATTAAATATATTCATACTTAAACATAATTATTAAATTAGTATAACATTAATATTAATGTACTTTTTTCTGAAGTTTATTAATATTAGTTAATTAAAATATTTAATTAATATTTAATAATAGTTTATTAATATGCAAATACAAAATGATGCTCATATTAATATTATTTTCAGAAAAATATAAAATTCCAACTGTTGAAAGCAATATTAATGTATATTATTAGTATAAATTAAAATGTGTTTTTTTTTTTTAATTATAATATACATAATATAAATTTTAGATGCTGATTTTAATAAAACCATGGTTCTTGGCTTATTTTTATTTAACTATTGTTTTTGTTGAAACATACCAAGACAGAATGTTAAAGTTTCTTATATATAAAGAAACAAAATAACTATCTAAAAATGTCTCAGATTACATTTATAAGCTTATGGTTCATAAAGTAACTACCTACATAAAAAACGTATTTGTTTTTATTAATAAAATTAATGTATAAAATGTAATTAAATAATTGCTACCTAATTGCAAATATACATAATTTATCACTTTTGAATTAATTAAATCAATTTTAACGTGTTTTTTTATTATTATTATGATTATTATTGCTATTATAATTTATAAGTATTAAGTACATAATACACATTTAATAATTTAAAAATCTTTCAACCTTGACCACTCTTTAAAAATAAAATAAATTAATAGGCCAATCATGAAGCCCTGTAAAGAGAATATTGATTTATATTGTCTTGGTAATTATATAACATAAAAATAAAATGGTTTTAAATACATACAGCTATCATTAAAGCAAGAGGTCCTCCATAACATAAGAGACAAAAAAGACCAATCATAAGCCAGCCAAATATACCTCTAATTATCCAATTTCTCCACCTATAAAAAAAAAAGATTTATTAATACATAGTTAATATAAATTAAATTTATCAAAGATTGCTTGCCTTTCTGATATTCCACTTAATAATGTTTCTAATATTTGTGGCATTTTATTGGTACCAGATGGTATTTTTGCAGAGAGATCTATATTTTTATCATCTTCAGAATCAAAATCTTCTTTCTACAAAAATAAAATGTATTTATAATAATTTATTATAATATATTATATTTATACACATTGGCCCACTATTGTTCTTGATGTTAACTATTTGAATAAGCAGTTAAACATAATGGTTTACTCTAAGTTTAAAAATAAATAATATAAATAATAATAATTATAATTTTTAATCATATTACCATATTATACAACATATAAACACAAACAATTATAAACATCATAACTAGGGTTGGGATTTTTTTTTAACTCACGGGACACACAATTTTTTAAAATGTAATATTGTAAAAAATCGAGATATTGACGTTCTGCTTTATTAAAAATAGGGAATCGGGACATTAAAAAAAATAAAAAATATAAATAAATTAGGTATCTAAAATAAAGTAAAATAATTATCAAAAATTATGAATATTCTTAAATTAATACAACTTATAAATTATAATATATAATATATTAATATAAATAAATAGGTCGTAATAATAGTCTATACGATAAGATTAACGATAGCCGAAGGTAGGGAGGTATTTCCTATAATTGGTATTCTGTTTTAATATTAGATGCTACAAATATTTTGCTCCTAGTACTTGTAAAAAATTCGGGACTTTCTTGTCCCGCTGTCTTGTAAGACGGGACACGAGATAAAAATTTAAAAAACTTATAAAAATCGTAACATACACGTCCCGCTAAAAATTGAAGTGGAACGCGGGACAAGTATATTAAAAATCGGGAATGTCCCACCAAATTGGGACGTATCCCAACCCTAATCATAACACCACAGCAATTAAACCAAAATACATATAAATATTTATTCCCTAGTCCCTACTCCTACTCCTTTTATAATATAAATTCTTTAATATTTTCTTCAAATATTAAGGCTATTAATATCTATAATGAACTCTTAATAATTCAGTTTAAAAAAATATCTTTGATTTATTATTTAGTTTGAAATAGTAAGAGTTAGCAGTATAAATATGTTAATAATTATAATAATAAAGATGATAATAATAATAATAAATCATTTTAAACTACTATAAAAATTAGTTTTATAATTGTTGTATGTTTTTTATGTACCTAAATCAATTATTATTTAATATTAGCTAAGTTTAGTAATTTGTTAGAACATAAGTCATAAATGAAAAATTGATTGTTAAAAGTATATGTATAATTAATAAACAATAATAAATTATTTTAAACCACTGTATATATTATTGTGTTAAAATTTTACCAAGTAACTATGAAAGTTGTTTAAGAAATTTGTTTTCTAACGTATTTAAATATTATTAATTTGATAGAAGCTTATGTGATCTAACTACCTAAAAGAGTTAAATATAAATAACTGAAGCGTTTTCGTGCAAATTTAATTAATTAAAATTAATATGTTATATACTGTTAAAGCAATGTAAAATTGCTTTTGTTTATGAATAAACATAAATGCAAGTTTTTTGTATCAGAAAACCATATTGATTTACTTATATTTTTTGTTAAATATAATTATTTCTGGTGCTTAATACATAAACACAATATTTTAGTATACAGAGCTTAGCTTAATTAATTTTATGCCAAGTTGAATAAATAAACAGAAACATAAAATTAAGCCATTATAATATGAAGAACTGGAATCTTCTAAATCCATAACAAGCATGAATAGTTGTAGAACCATCACCGTGTACATATTTCCAGGATCATGCCACAGCCAATGTTTACCCAAAAATATTTGAGCAGAAAACTTACTTTGGACCTACGATAATTATTTGTTCGGAAATTGAATGAGGCTTGGTTACTGAAATAATTTGAGCCTGCATACCAATGTTTAGGGCCTTTTAATTTCCGTAAATTTTGATAAGCATTATATATCTTATGAACTGGCCTGTAACGCCTAACCAAATGTGGCATAGTATTTGTCACAACACATGACTGAATACAATCATCAATCTGAAAAATTGTTTACTGAATTATAGCCTATATTTTGTTTACAATAACTGATCATTTTAACTGAAATAATTAGTTTATAAATAAATAAAATATTATTTAAAATTATATGGTTAAATATCAAGAAAAACATATTGAATAGATTTCATTAAAAATTTGAAAACTCATCTATTTTAATAACACATAATAAAATGTTATTATTATAAATTAATAACCTAAAATAGTTACCTATAAAATTGTCTATTCAACAATGTACCTATATTCTTCAAAAAGTTTACCTATATTATAGTAAAAACAATTTTAAATAAATAACTAAACGTGAATAAATAAATTATAATGTAATGACAATAAAGATAAGATAAAATAAAGTATAAAACTATATATTATTTTGATTAGGTATTTTAATTTACCTTCTAAACAATTTAATGAAATTACGTAGTGGCCGTAATGGTAAGTTAATATATTTTAAAACTAAACAACTAATTCAAGAATGAATAATTATAAAAAGATATCCCAGATGATGACTACAGAGTAACTACCTATGTTAGGTATGTAATTATTGTCACAAGTAAATAATGATTGATGATTTTAGTGCACACACCATTAAAGAAACTAAAATGTAACATATCACTAGCTACTAGACAAATTCTACTAACTATATAACATAGATTTTACAACATCTTTTCTGCCAGTAAAATATGAAATAATAGTAATAAAAAAAAATAATGAAATATTTCAAAACATTAGAAAATTTGTATTGTGCATTCTGCACAAAGGACAAGTATAAATCTTACTGGTTCTGGTTTGTTTTCAGAATGAACTTTATCCTGTTCAGCAGATTTCATTTCTTCTTTATCCTCTTGGAGATTAATTTCTCCATCATCTTCTTTTTTCCTCTGCCGTAATTCACATTCAGCCATTTCCATCTATTTTTTAAACCAATGTTTTCGTTTTTTTACTTAGAATATATTCATTGTAAGACTGAGAGCAACTCTATTATTATATTTGTCTATTTATCAATGAATAAATTATAATAAAATATATTTATTTAAATCAAAAAAAAGTTGGCTACGCCAATAGAAGGTTCAGAAGTCAATAATACAATCGTCAATCGAGTAATTACGTGCGTAATGTTGAAACTTAGGAATGCAAACAAAAACTCAAGCACACGACTGGCCACAAGAAATGAGAGAACAATACAACGAATGAACGAAATATTAATAAATAAAAAGCAATAAGTAATAACTAATGAGCCAAAGCCAATAACTAACAATGATAAGACTATATACGTACTGATAAGGCGCATGCGCTTTTTTAATATTGAAGTCGAAAACATATGTTTTAATTGTTTTATGGTTGCAGTATTATCATAAGAATTCATTACAACGACAAAGTATAATTATATACAAACTATAAATTATAATATAATATAATATATAATAATATTGGACTAAGATAAATCTTACTTCTTACTTCTTAGTCCGTGCTATATACAAACGCAATATATACAAGAATTATAATCTAGGGTTTTTTCCTCAACGTCACTCACCCGATCTGTTGCTCCTTTTTATGATCCTTGTGCCACTACTAATATCTTAAAAATGAACCAATTGCACGTAGGTATGATGACAAATGCCAATGTAGACCCTTCTTATTTTCTATACCAATAAATTACTGTCTTGCTATTAATTTTAATATTTATATCGTAACTATAAAATTAATGTGTACAGTATAATATATTGTATATAATGTGTAGGTATATTATATTATGTTCTAAAGGGTTTATCCCGTATATATTTTAATAAAAATAATACCTATACCTAATAAAAATTTTATTTTTTTGTCTCGTTTATTACTTATTATTATAATAATAATTCGATATAGACTTTGTATCAGTAGGTAGAGTAGGTAGTAGGTACATCAAAAGTATTATTTTACTTTTATTGCCTATGTTTGAACCTAATATCTATTTAGTACAAAATATTTTGAGACTTTCTAGTTGTTTTCCAAAACAAAATAGGTATTATTATGTGTTAATTTGCTAGAAAACCTACCTATTACAATACCTACCTACCAATACTATTAATATTAATACATTATCCATGGTATTTTTATTTAGAAAACTGAGACAACAAATTGTAAAATGTACGACAATAATTTCCAAAAATTTAATATTTTATAATAATATAATGCATAGGTACTCGATATTGAAATAATCTAAAGAATTATATTATATGGTTATTATGTTAAAAGTTTTAAAAACACGAAAACAAATTCAAACAATAAACATTTACTACTTAGTACCTACCTATATAGTATACTACCTGTTTACTTATAACTAGGGCCCAGATGTTTATGCATTTGCATATTTTTTCTTAATAGTCCAAAACATTGCTAGGTAAGCTGCAAGTTTGAATTAAATTCAATAGATCTGAAATATAAAATAGTATTTTTCATATGTATGCATATTTTGTCATATTTTGGCATGTACCTACTGCATATTTCTGTATTTTACCATTTTTTATTGTATTTATACGGGTTTTAAATACATAGTATATTAGTATATATTATTTTTAATACAAAATATGTAATATTTTGCTAATTTTAGTTAAAATAACGTAGGATTTACAGTTATATTTTTAGTCTGTGTAATTTGATGAAGTCGTTTTCTTTTTTCATTCGAAAATCTAAAAAAAAAATTCGTACCTAGTACAAATGTACAATGTAATGCGAATGCTTTTGGTATGTTTAGTCACATAATTTATTTAATACAAATATTTTGATATTCATTTTTCAGATTGAAATTAAAATATGTTCAAATAACTTCAAAAAATATAATATAAAAAATAATATCATTTTATGTAAATACCAGCTATATAAAAAATAATGTAAATAAAATACTTTTTTAATCGATTTATTTTTGCATATTTTTTATTTTATAGGCCATATTCCCACAAAATAAGAGCATAAATTCATATTTTTGAGTGCATATTTCTTAGGTTTTTAGAGCATATAAATCCTGACTCTACTAATAACTAATAATTTTGTATTGGATAAAATCAATAATTAACTTAGAGATAATAATGATCAGAAATGTCTATGAAGTCGTTATGCATTTGATCATTTACCTATAGCTTATTATAAGACATTTAAAAAAGTCACTTTGCAATAATGAATAATAGGTTACGAAAATAATAGGTAATAATAATAATAGGTACTTATACAGCTATACTATAGCTATCCACTAGCTACTAAATAGCTATACTTATAATATATTATGATTCTGAATGCAGATAGTTTGTCAGATTATTATATAGTATTACACTATTACCTACTGTCATAAGTGCCTACTGATAAACTTCTAAAAATAGTATTATTTAATAGATTTAAATTGCTAGAAATACGGTGTATTAGGTTGAACTAAATTTATCTGACAAAAAATAGTCGCATACATAATCATAGGCGTGCGCACTGGGCGTGCAGCTGCTATAAACACTTGAAAAAAATTTCAAGTTTCTACAATTATTTATTTTGAATATTTGAATTATAATAAAATAAAGAAATAATTTAGTCGAAAACTGGGTTAGCAAAAAAATTTCCGTTTTTCCATGATTTTTTAGATTCCGAGCGGAGCGATGAATGTATTGATTTTACAATGTTGTGTGTCTGTGTCTGTGTAGGAAACATTTTAAGTGAGTTTGAATTTTAAATTTTTATAAAATAGCGTAACAATAACAATTTATCCTCAAACGATTTTAAATAATTGTTATTATTCAAAAAGTATAAGTCGTAGATACATGAAAATTTTATCAGTTATTTAAATTGGCATTTTCTTTACATGATTTAATTTTCAAAATATTTTGACTTTTTTTGAGCTATTTATAGACAACTGAAATTTTCAATTTTTCTGAAAAAAATATTTTTAAGTGTCGATAAATTTTTTTTAACCCAATTAAAATATTTGAAAATCTAATACAAAGTTTCTCATAAGTTATTCTTATAGTGATTAAAAAATTATAAGATTACATTGGCACAATTTTTTTTTATTAGCATTTGAAGTTCAAATATTGACGAAAATTCGCCAAAACCATGAATATTAGCAAATTATTTTGTAGGTATAATTCATAATAATTTTTGTATAAGTAGCTAAAAGTTGAAAATTCAATACGAGATTTTAGCTAGATTTTAGTGAGAAGTTTAGCTTATAATAATTATAAAATAACTTAAATTTTGATGTATTCAGGCCATTAAAACATAAACCACATTTTTCACCAACCACGGAAAATTATATCCTAGGCTGACAAATCATCTTCGTTCAGAATCGTTTTTCGTATACAATGGTAATTATCATTGGATTCAAATTTAATCCTCCAATAATATATAATAGTGATTCACACGGCACCTAATGTACAGCAGAGCGATACCCACTTACCCACATTTTTATTTGTTTTTCTCAATTATAAAATCAAGTATTAGCCATTTTTAGTTTTAACTTCAAAGTACAAACTATAGATTCTATTTTCTATGCAAAACAACACTCCAAGCAGCAGTGCAAATCTAGGGGAGCAAGGGAGGGGACAACTGCCCCTTCATACTGTTATCTCACAATGTAAATTATATTTTCTATTTTTATTTGATACATTTTATTATTATTTATACATAAATGAGCACAGCGAATTTTTTTTTTTTAATAGGTGAGTATTGAATACTTTTGTTTTGCCCCCCCCCCCATAATTTGAAGTAGTTTGCGCCTCTGATTCAAAGTTTAAAGTCAAATTATTTTATCGACTACTTATTGTATGCATAGACTCCACGAACATAAAAAAAAAACACACACACATATTATCATTGTAAAATTAATTGATCGCTTTACTTAGAATCTAAAATATTATTAATTTCATTATATGCATACCTGCACAGGCTATACTGTATAGGTAGGTACCATAATAGTTTTTAGCTTAGCTTTATCTGAACTTTTATCTTGAATTGCTTGACTAAGCATAACATTTTTTATCAATAGGTAGTAAAAAAAAAATCAAAAATGTAAAAAGCCTATAAATAAGTTAAAATTAGTCTATGTATGAATAGATTCTTCATAGCCTTATTTATATTTTAAATAATTAATAATGTAGTTAATTCAGCATTTACCTACAGCAAATAGTACCCATTACACGACTATTCAATGAACTATTACTCACTCAATACTTAGGAACACTTAAAATCGTACACATAGTATACACTAACTCGATGATTCACCATTCTCCGTTACACTGCAATTCCCTATACATATACCTTTTCATTCACCCCTCCTCTATTTAAAAATCTCAGATACACCATTACTATGTTACTTTGATACTTTAAATTATGTAAAAAAAAATATATATATATTTTTATATTTTTTTAATTTTAGATAATTTATATTTTATAGGATAATTATGAGTGTTTACTATTAAAACTTAAAAAAATCATACTGTGTACACATTACACATACACATTTTTACAATATTACAATATATGTATTATAGGTAACTTTTTACGCAGTAAAATATATGCCTACCTACATTGACAAATTGCTATATTAGATATATATAATATATACCTATAATAACTATGTACGATAATATATCTATACCTAATACCATGCTCGAATAGTCTAATGTCTATTGTCATGTTTAACAACCATTTAAAAATTATGTGTATAGTTGTATAGTTAGATTATATTATATACCTACATTAAGTATTTAAGTATGTACCTATCTATTATCTATACCTGCCTGGTTAGTATAGTTTCTATAAACAATAAGTTAATATATATACATAATATATATATATATATATGTATATTATTTAATATGCATTGACTTTACATTTAAAATGGCATATTATGGTAAACAAAAACAGATACTTTCACCTAAAATATTATATTATACAGAAGTTTGTAGGATTTTGGAAAAAAACTGGCGGAAGCAGCACAAAGACTTTATGGCTTGTAAGCGCCAAAAAAATTATATTCAGGATAGATATAAGTAATACAACTGTATAAATGCTAATATTATTTTTCGTCTACCATTGTATTGTTTGTATTACATTTTCATTATATCGGTTGGTGCATTATTACGTTAACAAATGCACTACAGTATTTATATTTGATCTATATAACCATGGACGTAACCTTTTGAATTTTGATAAGGTAGGTAACCGAATAGATAATATTATTTATCTCAAATATAATAAATATTACCTATTGGTTTCAGGGCCGGCCTTAGGTTTTTTGGCGCCTTAGGCAATTTTAACATTTCTGTATACTAGATAGTAGATAATATAATAATTAAATCGATTTTGTAGAATCGAAATTAGCAGCCCCTAAAGATTAGGTTAGAAAAATAGGCAGCCGCCTAGGACAGCACTAATATTTTGCTACAGCATTGTGCCAGCCCGCCTGATTGGTTTTATATGTGATATAGCCAATAATAGATGATAATTTATTACTGATAGACGATAATTGATCAACAAACAACAAGTGACAATTTTTAATTTGAAAAGGTAATTTTATTTAGGTTATATTGTGCTGCTTCAAAGCTTCAATTAACTTACATAATTTCAGAAAAATTCTCAAAAATGTTTGATTATTATGTAGAATGTGTAACTTCTTAAAATATAGTTTATTAAACAAAGATCGTGTAATCTAAGATACTAGTAGATATTATAATATTATAATATGTTGTTTTACATCCAAATTATTTTGAACTAATACATTTTTTAGTTTTAATTAAATTATTATATTATGAATAATTAAATTATTTTACGGGGTGTTTTTATTTGACTTTTACCCTTTATGGCTTTATTATGTATTTCTGCAAGCGTCACTATATATTGTACTCTCTAGGGATCACCAATTATTATTTTTGGAGACCCTCGGGTTACGGGTCACAATTTGATGATCCCTAGTGGATCTAATATTCACTATGCAATAATTAATATTGATTTTTATTATATTATTTATATTATATAACAGGTATATATTAGTTTGAGCCTTGAGGATCCCTTAAAAACCACAAACAATTAAACTAAATATAGTAACAAAAATTAACAATATAAAATAAATTATGTATAAACTGTTAAACTTTGGCTTTTGACATAAAAAAAAAAAATAGGTTTAAGTATAATATCGCATCATCCTTAATGACCAACATTCATTACACAGAGTCGCTGAATAATTTTTAATGTATATACCTATTATGTGATTACTAGATTTAGGAAATTTCAGCTAGATATTATATAAACTTTATATGGTATATAACGTTTTCTAATTATCTAATTTAATTTATGTATTGATATTGACAAATTAATAGAACTTAATTTTAATTATAAACTATATAAGTATCATTATTTTAAATGTAAGTTTTAAAATATCTAAGTAGGCATATTTTATAAAACTGCGAGTTGTTACAATAACGATTATATTATGTTATTTGTGCACAACTCCGTGTACTGGTATAATACTAAACCAATGCTGGTACAGAATTCAGAGAGTTGTTTTAATGAAACCGTGGCGTGGTGCTACTCGCGTGTAATCGATCGTGCCACGGTGTAATTTTGAGTGTTTTACTTACATTTCATTGTTATTTTTATTTGTATCTATAATTCTTAACAGCTATAGGCTATATAATATAGCTTATAAGGTTTTATATATTATTCATAAGTCTATAGAATAGACTATATAATAATATATATTGTACAATAAACCGTTTATAAAACATATAAGTATATAACTATATGACTATATGAGTTTAAGACGTTTAAGTATTTGAGGTATAATAATGGCAATGGAAAAATTGAACACACAGAAAAATGTCCATACATAAAAATTACCAGAAGAAAAATAATAAATGAACAATAATTTAGTCGTATAATAGAAAATTTTTTTTGCTGCCGAAAATTACCTTTATATATTTGTAAATTACCTATATACATTTGTGAACTCACATTCTAATAAGATAATATACTATATACTGTATAATCACTATACTATAGTGTATAGTGCATAGTGTAGGTATACTGTATTACCGTAGTATGCATTATGCATCTATATACTGGTACATTTTATAATTAAACATTAGACAAGAATAAAGAAGCTATAAGTAATAACAAATTAATTCACACCCAATGGCCAATATACATAAATTATTATAAAATATTATAATATAAAATCTTTTTGGTCCATATTAGTTTTTAAGACTACTTCACAAATAAATAAATCACGTTTTGTACGACATCGAGTTTTAAATTTTAAATTATGTTTTCTACTGCATTCATAACATTATAATATATTATGCTAGTTTTCCAGATCATACCTGCTTGGATTTATCTGAATAAGATTTATCTTAAATATTGAATCTAAGCGTCTAATAATCAAAGAACGAAAATATTCTCGTTTATAAATACCTAACGATAAATGAATAAATGATATTATACATGAATAAATTGTATTGTATAATAGGTACTAGACCTACTCACTATTGCAAAATGTTAAAAGTCGTATAAATCAGGGGCGTGCCTAGAAATTTTTTTCCGGGGGGTTCAATATTTTTACTAACACGTACCTATTTTAAGTGTATAAGTTTTTATATAATATATATTGTATAGTTTTTATTTTTCGGAGAGGGGGGTTTGAACACCTAAAACCACTCTCTAGGCACGTCTCTGGCATAAATGTATATAATATGCAATAACTTAATTATTGCAGATTTAAAAAAACTTGGATAAGATAAGATAATTAATCTTAATAGAGGCTATACCATTCAAAAATAGATATATACTTCATTTTTACCCACTAATTTTATTCTTTTATTTTTTGCCCATTTTTTCGTGGCCATTTTGAATACGGACATTTTTACCGAATATACCATAACGACATAGAGCGCGGCCTTGAATCTTTCAAGGCAGAGGGATTCACCGCGGTCGACTCTGCGTCTACTACAATAACCATCATTTCATAAACGTCCCAAGAGCCAAAGTTAAAGTTTTAAACACACGTCTTAAACAGATTAAACTTCTAAAAAGTGCTCGCATATAGAATTACATATTATAGGGTTGTGTATAAGTTAAAAATAATTTAACGCAGCCACTGTAGATCGTACCTATAGGTAATGATCTAGTGACTATGGTGAATATAGCGCGTATAGCCAGTAGACGAGCGGTATGTAAATTTAGTTATTATATATACATTATACACAGCATTTTTAAATGTTATAAAATAAATATATTTGTTGTTGTGATGGTCTACATCATCGCGCATACATAATCTATATAAATCATAAAGTTATATACTATGTATGACCCATTATAATATGCTAAAAAACGAATGAAAAGCTGCTAATTGATCGTTTATCAGATCTCAACTCCACATTATATTCGTATAGGTGCAACTGTACAAGGTACTCTAATAATAGTCTATAATTCTGAATTCATTAATTATAAATATATTATATACTCTTTTAGACTCTATATTCTATACGTATATACATATAGACATTATATGTGCGCACTTACAAGTTTTAAAATATTATTTGTCAACCTATTATATTATTATATTATATGATAATATGTACGTGTGTGTAATAATACGCGGCATATATATCGTTAGCAGGGGAAAAAAATCAATAACGCGTTCAAAGTGCGTGCGTCGCGGGTGTTCTTTATTATTATATTATTCAATACGCGCAATCACTGCGTATATTAAAATGTACGTTATATATTATATTTATATATATAGCTAAGCAGCTTGGTTGTTATTGTAATATTTTTGTAATGTGTAAAACGCATAACGGATCAGATGGAAATAAAAAAAACCGACAGTATTTTCATGAAATCCGTCAGATCGACGAAAGCGAAACGGAACCAACATAATGACGGAGCCCTATAGTTCATATTTTGGTACACCGCCTTTACACGCGTTTACTATGTACCTATTGTTTATATTATTATTATTTAAGTGACTACAGAATTCTATTTACTACTAATTCATTAGGTATATTTGGTATAAAAAAATGTTTAACTGCAGCGTGCAGCGGCGGCGACCATTCATATCGTACCTACTAATAAATTATATTACAATATAATTTCATGAAAATGATTATAGATATGTAGTTAATAATCCTTATTACCTGTTAAATTTAAAAAAAATAATAATAATGTAGGTACCTAATGCCTATGTATGAATATATTATATCAACGTGTGCCACAAGGCACAAGCAAACGCTGTTTTATTAATATAAACTGTGCGTCTGTACAGTCTACATTACTCGGAATAATTGCACAGCTGTAATTGCATGTAGGAGGACGTTATTAATATTTTAATTTATAATGTACTGTATGTTATCTTATAGATTATTATATATCATCAGATGTTTACACCTGTCCAATATGGCCATACATAACGCAATCTAGCTAGTACTAAATATAAATACTAAAATATGTACTTATATATACAAAATATTATAATATTATCATGATAAATTCGGATCGAAGACGATAGTGAATCGAAATGTAAACGGATCTATGTAGCTGTGAAGTTTACATGAAGTGAATTACGAGTCATGACCACAAATAAAAACCTTAACGGAATAAATAGATAATGTGAAGTATATATATAGTATATATATAGCCAATAGCCATATAGGTACACTACTGTTATTCTGGCCGCCATCGGGTGAACGGAATAATGTTATTGATCGGTTAACAAAATTCGGATAATGTGTAATACACTAGTACTTATATCATATATATTATGCTGTTTAATCGGGACTAAATACAACGTATAATATTGATTAGTTTATATGCTCATACAGAAATATTGGAGTTGTTTTTATAAAAAGTACATTGTTAGTGTGAAATTATATTAATAACCCAGATTTGGTTTGCATTTTTAAGTAGTTAAATCAATCAAATATATTGTTCAATAGTTCAATAATGAACATATTTAAAATACCTAACAATATTGTAAAAATAATTATAATTTTAATATTATGAGTTACGATAGTAACGAGTATAATATGAATATAGAGAAGGTAAAAAAAAAATTGTTAGTTTAACTCTAGTAGTATAGTACCTAGTCTAGTTACATTGTTGAAACATTGAATTATTTACAGTGAATAATAGTTTAGTTATTTAAATTTTGTTATTCAATTAACATCAAGAAAAGTATACAAATTATTTGACAAAACAATTACAATATTATACACTAAAGGTACATACATATTATGTAATACCTTATATTTAACTATTTGATATTTTTATTTCGTTTGATTAGTTATTATTTATTAATATAATATAATGTATAGTTTATTTAAATTTAGTGTTGTCAATTAAACCAGCAAGCTAAGAAAATATTCATTATGACTATTAAAAAAGCTTATTTTGAGTCGAAAATTTTTTGAATAATATTATTTTATAAGGGGTTTATTTTATAAATATTACATTTATATATTATTTTGTAATATACTCTGATAATAGTAACGAGTGTGAGAATGATTTTTGTAGTTAAAGACTTTTTTATAACTGAAATATTGAAATATAATAATGCGTCAATATCGAGAGGAGTTTCTTGTAGTAAATTGGATCCAATTGATATTTAAGGGTAAAAAATTCTCAGTGCCCAATCTAACGGGAACAGATACTTACGCCGCAATTATACAGCACGTCAACACCTGATGTTATTAGGTTTGTTTTTTGTAACAATTAAAAATTGAATAATCACTAAACATGGATATTTAAAATGTTCACCAAGTATTTGCATTAGTATATTTTAGACATTTATAATTTTTTTAAATGTATCAGGTATTAATTCTATTTATAGACATTTGAAATTTTCCATTTTTTAGTTGTTTTTTTATGTTGATGAAAAATAAGGTTCACACAATTATTTGTATGTACTTCATGGACTGACTAAATAGTAAATATACGCATAAATATATTCGCTTTTATGTTGACTTGGATAAGCCAAATATAATTTGTATACGTACAGACGTGCAGTAAATAAAAATTGTTGGACTGCATGGTTCAAAATTTCAAATTTAATATACATACTTATTAGTTTTAACTGAAATACAAATCTCGAATGCAAGGTTTTTTTAAAATGTGTTTTTTTATGTATATACTATGTGTTAGATATTAAGGTATCCAATGGAGTATTAATATTGATAGGGGTTGAGGATAACCCCCCATCCCCCGAAATTTTTAGGATGAATTATGTTATTATGAAAAAACTAAAATTTATAATACCTGTAATCAATTGTATTGTACTTAGGTACAAAAAATTGTCCATCTTAATAAAATAAACAGCGTACAATTAAAAATAACAACACAAATAAAAATTAGTAATCTATTAAAATGTATAATATGTTTTATTATGTTCAGGTGTCAGGTAATCAGGTCATCCAATACGTTATCTAATTTAAAAACTAAAACACCTCCAAAGTTGAGGTCTAAGTAGGTACGTCACTGTATAGGTATCAATATATACGTCTCAAGTTCTGTATAATATGCATGGTACCATGTCAATATGGTAACCATGATAATATGGTATAACTTATAACATATACCTATATACAGTAGACGAATAAAGCAATATGATGGACAGCTTACCTGTATATAGTGTATACTAGGCGCGCACCCAGAATTTTTGTTTGGGGGGGGCTTACTAATTTTTCTTTTATCCTTACACACAAGTAAACCTTATCGCGTAATATTGAACTATTATGTAATATATAATATATGTATGTGTATCTACTATCTAACATCATAATAATACAATTTGAAAATAAAACATTATCATTTATCATTGTTATACTATATTTGCTATAACAATAATGTGTAGTTTAATGAAAAAATATTTTTTGGGGGGCTTTAGTCCCAAAGCCCCCCTTTGGGTGCGCCACTGGTGTATACCATACATACATACCGTACTTACTTGTTAAAAAAAAAAAAATATGAAATTCCATTTCTTATAGACTGCATCATGTTTATACATCTCGTGTGTTTTTTATCTACAAAATAGCGAAAGAGATGTCGTCATAAATGAGCATAAAATGTAGTCTGTAAACATATCACATGTAGGTAGGTATAATATATTATATATTACACTACCCTAACCGGCAAAATCAAATTATATTTTACGTATCAGACCTGCATGGCTGCATCTGCCGTATAATATTACCGTATAGAGGAATAATTATAATTAAACATATCGTTATTATATAAATATAAATTCAGAATATACCCATCACAATATATTGTAATGATACATATATTTCGGATATAGAATATATGATCTGCAGCTGCTGCAGCGACGCGTCGGTTATTGTCGTACCTATAGGTATACATATCAGCTAACGCTTTTCGCCGACTTGCCAAGGAGGTTGGGTTTTTCGGCAATAAGCTCCCCCCCGCCGTCGCCGAGGCGCCACCGCCCCGTACGGCACTGGTGAGCAGACGACGGGGCGAAGAAGAGGGGCGTTAGGACTACGTATAACGTGGTGGCGGCGCGTGCTCGGTGTGTGTGTATATATAGTGTGGTATACGACTACTGCGACTACGGAACAGTGGCGGCCGCCGCGTCATCGGCGGTGCCAAAATCAATAATCAGTATTGTTTATCGATTTTTTTCTCTGCGCTCAACCGTCGCCGAAGCCGCGCGCGTTTCCCGTACAAGCCGCCCCCGTGCAGTGTGCGTATAGCGCGTGTACATGCTCCTGTCTCGCCGACCGTTTATTTTCGCCGCGCCGTCCCGTGCCGCAGCAGCCGTCGTAAACGCATCACCGCCGACGCCGTCGTCGTCGTCAGCAGCTGGCCCGACTTGTCGTAGCCCGACTTGCCATCGGCTGCAGCGTACAGCACCGAGTCGGCGTCGTGGATCCGTTGCCGGACCGAAAGGATTGTACATTATAGCGACCGCAGGTAAATAATAATAATAATAAAAAAAAAATTTGTAAGTGTGAACTGAACCGCCGAGAGGTCCGTCGAAGTCGCGAGCGTACCGCGTAATTGGCACGTTTATATTATATACTTATATATAGTATAGTCGCACGTCACACCGCCACCACCACCACCACCACTACCAGCACTGCCACAACAGACACCACCTGGCTATAATATGATACTAATTACGACTTACCGAATCGCGACTAACGACGGGTATAATACGCATCATTATTATGAAACAAATAATTTTTCGTTAATTTTTATACATTTTTTAGCCAACGTATTGATATATAAGAACGCCGCGGCAAAAAGTATATTCGTTCACAAACCGGTTGTGCCATCTATGTAGACTATAATATATCTGTATATTATAAAGAATAATATTATGTAATTACTAATTATTTCAAGCTTCTGCGATAGTCTTTTATCGTGTATAATATGTTTTTAACTTTTAAAGTATCTTAGTATACAGATTTTGTGTTTTAAATAATACTGCAAGCGATTCACCAAACATGCTCATTTCTCATACCTGCGTTTTCCCTTTAAATAATGAATTCATTCGATTTATTCTTTTTAATAATTTACATTAAAATGTGTTTAATGGATTATCCTGCATATATTATTATTATTATTATACTGCTGTATACCTATTAAGTACATATACAGTGTTCAGTACCTATAATAGTTGTATTATAAGACTTGTATTTAATCATTCAATTTTTAATTTTATTATTATTATTGTGATTTATAAAAATAAACTTGGTATCTCGATCTGGGATCGAACCCCACCCACGCGTAAATCCGTATGGCACTGATTTTCGTGCATCTTTACTCTAGAAATGTAGACGATGTAGTGCAGAAATCGATGATCGTGTTAAAAAAATACCCTAGCTCGCGAGCTTTATACTTTTCGGTAACTTAAATTCATATTATTTTGTTTAAGAATAAAATAAAATTGTATAATCTACCTAGGTATAACATGTCATTTACAATCAGCACAATGCAGACGTTGTAGGTTAATATTTGTAATAGGGCCACATTTAATACCAAATAAATAAAATAAATAATAATGAAAAAAAATATATATATATATATAATATATTATTATAGTTACCTTTATGCCTTTTGTCATATTGACAGGAGACGATTGTAGGGTGCTAAAAAATCCCTTGTTTAATTTTAGCATAAACATTGTTGACCATAGTTCCAAAATATAATAACTTAAGAAAATATTTTATTTTATCTAAAATTTCAAGTATCTATAGTTATTCATTTTTGAATTACAACAAAACAATAAAAATCGATTGAGGGGGATTAATTGTTTTACTGGTGAATAATGTCGTAAAAATTTTAATATCAAGCCCTCATAAAAAATCAATTTAACTTTCTAGTAATATATTATATATTTTACTTTAGGTTAAAAATAGGTTATTAATATTGTAATAAATTTTCAAAACTTTTTACTCACATACAAAAATATTATTACTTATCACATAAATTAATTGAAAACAAGACTAATAAATAAGTTTAAAATTGTAAATGTTTATAAATGGGCAATAGCACAGAAAGAATAATAATAATCCTTAATTTAAGTTCAATAATAATAAAAAAAAATTGATCCACTATCAAAGTTTAAATATTTTTATTGTTCAAAAAAGTAATTATATATTATTATAAGAGTGTACTTAAGACCAATCATCGCTCCCCTTACAATCTAAAATTAGGTATGCCTCAGTTTTAGTTTACCTACACACGTAGTTATTACCGTATAGGTAGCTAAAAATGTAGGTTTTCAATATATATTCATACAAAAATATATTATTCTATAAATTATAATATTATATACCTATACCTATATACCTAATATGTATAATCATTAATCAATGGTTGAACTATAGACGAATTGCAGTTTAAAAATTTCATTTTTATCATCAAATTGTATAATATATTAATAATTATAATTATTAACAATATATTATATATTAATATATTGTATAATACAAAAAATCAACATAAATCAAAAATTTCTATAATAATAAGCTAAAAAAAAAAAAGCCGAAATATTTTGAGAATTTATCATGTATCCATGTCTAAAAAATGATATTACAAATATTTAATGAAAAAAATAGTCCACCATAGATTATTCATTTTTGAGTTACAACAAAAAACAAAATTAATTTTGTCTAAATCACGGTAGATTATAGTAAAAAATATAGTAATTTACTGGCGTTCTGTGTTGATTAAATATAATTTTTTTCAGTTTTTCCTAATTATTTCGAAAAGTACAGGAATTTTATCTCAAAGTAAAAAATGTATATTCTATTTGTAACCAAATAACCATTTCGACCAAAAAATATAAGATTGATTAAGTTGAAGCAATTTTGCTGCTAAAAAATAGTCTTTAGAGTTTAGACACAAAAAAAAAAACTTATAGTTTGTGAATTTTTGTAAAATAAATATATTAGCTAAATACATATTTAAATTTTAACTGAAAAACCTAGGACAAAGCTGAATCTATGTAGGTATATTATAGAGTAATACTGTTACTCTATAATCTTTGTAAACTTATAACGACTCATAAATTCTAATTTCTATAATAATATAGAATCATTTATAAAAATTCGTAGTTCAGTTATTTGTACAAACAGAGCAACTGTAATATAGCCTTAAATCAGTGGCGTAGCCAGGGGAGGGGCTGAGGGGGCTGCAGCCCTCCCCGAAATTTTAAGAAAATTGAAAAATTATTTTTATGATCTATGAAAAACGCTATAAAAGTCTTAAATTGTATTTTACTGATTTTAAATTGTCATAAATTTTTTTATTTGTTATATATGAATAATTCTTCGGCATCTGTATTTTACACTTATGGAAGAACCTAGGTAAACCACGGCTGTGAAAAAATTGTTAGCCTCCCCCGAAAAAAAATTCTGGCTACGCCACTGCCTTAAATGGAAAGTTTGTCACTTTGTATCAATATTTTGATATCTGTACTCTGTAGTCCTATAGATATAGGTATAATGCACGTAATATTAAATATTATATGTACCTATAGCCTATAGGTATTTTAAACATTGTTTTTGTACAATTAACGAACGGATTGATGGAAGAATGTAGATTGGGCGTCTCTAATCCTCCTTCTAATAAATCATGCATTAAGTATGATATAGTATAATAGTATAGTACCTACCCACTTCCTATAAATGATAATTCGGTATAAATATATTATATTTTATAACGTGTTGTTTATATTTATTTTGCATCAGATATTAAGTTTTACCTACCTATAAAATATTTAAAGAAAACAACATTGATTTATTTCATCAATTATCTCTTATTTTATTTTATTTTTTTAAAAACTATTTTTATTAGCTTCTAGTGTAACTTGCTCAACAATATTATTAAAAATATACATAAGATAATTAAAATTCATTTAAAGATAATAACACATGAAAACATAATAATTAAGATAAATATGGATTGAAAACTCATCATTCATGAAATGAACAAATTGCAGATAGTAAATACGGTGATTAAAAATATCGTATTAATTTTAAATGATAAGGTAAGAATAATGTTTGGACTGTGGAATAAGCTGTTTGTTTAGAACAGCTGTATAAAGCTCAATGAAGGGATTAATTAAGGCGGATAATTCTGAGATAAATTTATTAATTGACTTATCGATAGTGTGGCTATCACGTAAAAATATGTTATTTTAGTCGGCGATAGAGGCGTAAGAAGTTATGGGAATATGAGCGGTAGTTTTGAGATGAGAGGAGGCAAATACTGTACTCGAAGTTTGTGGTTTTGTATTTGTTGTTTTTAAGAAGTATTTTAAATATTGGACATCCTTTGTAGCATGGTGTTTTAATTGCCCATGCAAAGGGCACACTTGCAGGCTGGATTACTTTTTTTAGTGCAAATGTTTGAGTGGTTACCCTCACATTCAACATAGCGTGATTGACGATGGAAATAGTTTGAGGTGTGTCCGTAGCTCTGACAGTTTCAATACTGAGGTGGACCACCCAGCCGTATCCCATTTTGCCGCATAATTCTCAAATTATTTTTGTTTTAGAATATGGTTATGAATTTGTGATTTGAAAAGTGATAAATAGACACAGAGAAATATTTATCATTTGAAACGATCTTAGTGCTATACTATCTCAATTTTCAATTATTCTGAAGTTATCGATTGATAAATCTCCATTAATTATTTAAATAAAATAGAATGAATAGTGTGTCGTCGCAGTAGTAACTGCGAAGTTAACAACACAGTCAGTGTCGTATGATTATCACTAGTAGGTATTTGCGCATTTACAATTCACAATTTTCAAATAATAATGTCGAATATTGAATAAATTTTTACACAGTGAAAAGGGAAATGCACTATTTTCAATAACTATTATTTTAGAATTGATAGAAAAATAAAAAATAAAAAATATTGAAAACTGTGGAGCTCGTGTAATAATTTCAGATTAATTCACTGTACATTCCAATAAGTTTTGTTATCATAACCAGAGCCCTTGCCCAATTAAAATTGAAGAAAAACGTTTTAAGGCCAAACTTCGTTTGAGAGTAAAAGAAAACCCTCTTGAACCAATTCCGAAGGTAATTATAAAAATTAATTTTTTTTGAAGTGTCGATAAAAAAATTTTAGATGACCAAAAATACTTGAAAATTTAATACAAGGTTCCTTGTGGATTGTTCTTATTGTAGTTAAAAAAAAAATCAAAGATTGTTAGTCACAATTTTTTTTAAAAGCGTTAGAGTTCGAATTTTTACAAAATATCTAAAAATCGCGAAAATTTGTAAATAATTTTGTAGTTGAAAAATCATAAAATTGTTTGTGTTTATATCTAAGGTTAAAAAATTCAACAGTCAATTTACCAAAAGTTTTTCTTCAAGTAGCTACGGAGAAAACTTGAAGCATCATTATAGGAAAAATGATAAGTGCATTTGAATTTTAAATTTTTACGAAATTGCGTAACGATAACGATGTATTCTCAAACGAGTCAAACGAATTTAAATATTTGTTATAATTCAAAAAGTATAAGTCGTATATACTTGAAAATTTCACTAGTTATTTAGATTGAAATTTTTTTTACAGAATTTAATTATTAAAAAATAAATATTTCACTTATTTTAATGCTATTTATAGGCATTTGAAATATTCGTTTTTGTTTATTTATTATTCTTGCTCCTATGACCTATAAGGTAACTGGACTTTGATTTTATTGATTAAAAATATGGTCATTTTTGATGACATTTGTGATAAGACTGGTTGAGTGACCTAACTTCAAAATGGAGTCAGATATATAAAAAAAATGTAGCGTGGTGCAAGTTCCTAATTATTATCTCGTAAGTCATAGGTTCAATGTGTTGGTGGCACGAAAGTGTGAAAACAGGCCCTGGTCGCTGGTGGCCATTTAGATGTTGTGTGATCACGTTTTACGTTAAAAATTTAGTGTTCACGAGATCGAATAATCAAAAAAGAAGACGTAGACTTGCATGTGAATCTGTTAGGTCAAATGATTTCTGTTAACGTATTTTTTGAAACGGAGTAGGTAGTTGATTATGTTTTGGACATAGATTGGTGGATATCTGATGTCCAGTTGATGGTGAGTGATAAATTCGTTGATTAGATATATATTAGAAGTATTACAAGAAGTGTCGAGACGTCGAGTTCAATTTCACTGTTCTCGTCGTTCGTCAGGATAACAAATTTTTGTGAAACAAATATATCTTGGTGTTTTTGCCCCATTTGGATAGGTGAATTAGGAGATGATGGTAGCGACCGTTTGAATTTGGAAATTTATAGAGAGGTGAAAACGCTTTCAATAGAGTGAAACCAGTCAGTGGCGGTTTTTAGGGTTTTTTGGGCGATTTTTTTATATTATGTATCTTAATACTTAGATTGTAATTTGTTATGAGGGGTGGGGAGTTGACATTTTGACAACCGCCCTCCTTAAGGTTAGATCAAAACCGCCACTGAAACCAGTGAACTGTTTACATAATTAAAAATTAGCAATAACGCCAATAACTAAACGGTCAATCTCACATCATACGTACGACCGTGTTGCAGGACAACACCAAACTGATATCTCCTTTTCCTATACATAGTATAAACACTATAAACTATAAACACTAGAATAATATGCTGTCAATTTTATAGTTCTATTATTATTCGATTTATATTTTATATGACCACATATTAGAGATAACTTATTAATATTTACACAAATATCAAACCTAATTAAAGTTTAATGTATATTTTCAATTTCAATAAATTTAATATGATATTACCTATCACCTATGTACCTATAGTCACCTAGAATCTATTAATACGTATAATTATTATACGTTTTTGCGAGCTCTTCACTTATTGCATCCCCAAAAATATTGGTCTTGTTATGTCTATAACTTATAGCGTATACCTATATTAAATTAATAATATTTAAAAAAAAAATTACCCATCTGCAATAAGCCTATAAATAAATCCAAACTTTTTTTTGTTGCAGATTACTTCCGGTATTATGTCCAATATGGCAAATGCTGAAAACTACCAATTGAAATGGCATAGTCATGGTGCTCATTTACATTCGACTATAGCGACGTTACACGGCACCACGGCGTTCACCGACGTGACGCTAAGTACGACCGACGGCCGTAACGTGTCGGCACACCGTTTCGTGTTGTCGGCCTGCAGCGCGTATCTGAACCAAGTGTTCCAGAGCTGCCTATCCAATAATTTGGTCATAGTACTGCCGGCCGATATTAGTTATCGTACGCTTTGCATATTGCTCCAATACATGTACAGTGGCGAAGCAACGGTCACCAACAGCCAGCTGGACCGGGTGCTGAAAGCCGGTGAAGTGTTGAGGGTGAGAGGGCTGTGCCGGAGCAACGAGAACACAGTGGGCGTGGTGCCCAGACAGCAGACACCCGACAACAACAAGGATGACAAGTCGAAGCAGAAGTCCAAAGGTGATATGCCGCTATCGGTGTTGTCTGATGGCAACGAAAACAAGGAAAACGAAAAAGACAAGGACAACGACGATGGTGAAGTGAAAAAAGAAAATTCGGAAAACGAAGACCCCATGCACAACGCACTGCAGTTGGAGATCACCGTCAAGGAAGAACCACTTGAATGGAACGACAGTGATCGAACTGAAATGACCATTCAACCGGTAAGAGATTTAAAAAATAATACCAAGCACTAAAATACAAGTATAAAATTTAAAATAATGAAATGTTCTCCGAGTAGTTCAAATTGTTAAGTTTTTACTGGCCTTAAATAAAGGTATTATTGAGTACCACAACTCTTAAGAATTTTCGTTGAGAGTGAATTGTTCTATTGTCAAGTTTAAAATTAAAAACATACCTACATTAATTGTACCTATTTTGTATGTTAGTTTCTTTTACGATTTTTAAATTTTTATGATAGTTATGATGAATTCGTAAAATATTGTTTAGGAAAAAATATTTTTATTATATAAAAGAAAAGTTTTGAAACATCGTTAAAAAGCTAGCTTTACAAACACAGTTGAAGTTCTTAAAAGTTTAATAATAAGCATTAAATCAATTCACTCTAATATTAAAACTAAAACATAAAATTGGTTTACTAAACACCAATTAGCTATGTCGCGCGTGGATAAGTAGGAAAAAAATGTATCTAATTAATGTTTTTCTTCGCATATTAAGTACTAACCTAGGTATACATTTTTCAGGAGCTGTATTCCAATTACGACGATGATGATGAGGAAGCCGATTCTGATTATTATGCTCCATTGACATGTGACATGTGTCAAGAAACATTTCGAACACCAGCCCTTTGGGTTAGGCACATACAAACCCACGAATTAGGCTCAATTACTGATTTACCGAAAAGAAAACGAAGAAAAACCACAGTACGTGTATTAAACTTATTCGCCTATGCGTCTACAATCTATATCGTTAACAAACTGTTTTGTAAATATTTTAATGGCATTCTAATAATGATCCTTTTTTTATTATTATTATTGCAAAATAGGACGATGACGACGGAGGAGAGTTACCCCCCTTACGTTGTGAACTATGCCAACAAGAGTACCAAACACCCGGAGATTGGGTGCGACATATTCAAAGTGCACATACGGAAGAACAGCTGGCCATTACAAATAGTTTGGCAAGCGGTGGGTCAGGTATATTACCCTCAGCCAAACGACCGCGACCAAGAATAATGAATGGCCGCAAAGTGTGTCCAACTTGTACTAAGACGTTTCCGTCGCATGCGAGCATGTTGATACATAGTCGGACACACACAGGTGAACGGCCGTACCAATGTGGTGTCTGCAATAAAGGTTTTAATGTAAAAAGTAATCTACTAAGACACATGAGAACATTACACGATACAGTTATAAGTCCTAACGCAATGGTTGAATACTGTAATGCCCAAGACGAAGTACCCCCTACAACATAAGAATATTAAATTTAACATAATTGTTTACAAATTAAGATTACATTTTTACTTTTTTGGTCTAACTTATTTTTAGAGTTCATGAATATAATGCTAAATGCATAATTGAATTTATATGGAAATTTTCCAACTTCATTTACTTTCCTTAAATTCTTTAAATTTTTATTGACAAGCTTATACGTCATGTATTTCGATTATAAGCTCCTTTAAAATTTTACTTCCAATAACTATTAAGACATATTTCAACACATTATGTTGTAAAAAAGTATACCAAATTCATACCATTTTATATGAAATAATGTTACTTTTGTTTTAGTGCAACGCTTTTCATCTTTCCAGCATTTTTTATTTTATTTAACTTTTAATTAAGTATATCATAGTTTTGATACTAGTACAAAATAAGCAGATGTTAAGAATTAAAATTTATTTTTCAACAATGATAAAAAAGATCATTGTCTTCCTGCATAATATATTGAATTATATAATAATATTGTGTAAAATCCTAATAAAATGTATATAGTGATGTAAAAATAATTAGGATCTCATTCCATTTTACATTATTTTTTGAAGATTTTCTATTAATAGTAAATATTTATTATATTTATCCCAAATCCCGATAATAATGTGAAATTGTAATATTAAAAATGTACTTTTATTATATGCTCAGTAATTCAATAATAATTATTAATTACTATACATTACATTACTTTCAGTACTTTATTTTTTACGATCTTACAATGTAAATATTTAATAGAAATAAATGAAAATATTAACATTAAAACTGACTTTTTTCATGTATACAAATAAGAGTTCTGTTAAAAAACTAAAAAATTAAGTTTGTCCTTAAGATCTATTATAGATAAATAATACAATTAAAATTAATCATCTTCTTCAATTTTAGGAGCTAAATAATACCGGATAAAACCCAACTCTTCAATTTGATATTCTACTACTAATGGAACATCACCAGACATTGATAAAATAACCTAAAAAAAAAAAAAATTAGTTAAAAACTAAAATAACTTTTCAGCAAAATATATTACTTGTGGAGATAAAGGAGCTGCTTTGCAAAACAAATTCAGGTAACGACAAGCAAATGTCAAACATACAGCTTGTTGCATTTCAATGGAAACTCCTTCTTCTTCTTTATCAATTGATGCACTTTGAGAAAGTTTGACATTAGCTATTTAAATTAAAATAAAAACAATTAATAGCTACATTGTACAATTAATAATATTATGATGTTAGCTTACCTGATCCTATGTCACCTGATGTAGAGAATTTTACGCCATCTTTGGTACAAGCAATAATAACAGATTCTCCAAACTGACTCAAATCTCTGCATATTCTAGCAAACTCAGTTGAAGGCATCTTAATTACGCAAGAGTAATTTGTTTCCTTAAAATAAAAACATAAGCATTTATAATCAAAATATTTACTCTTTTTCTCACAAATTAAAATCTATTGACCATCAAACATTCAAATAACAGTAAGTATGTTTTACTTAATAATTAAAAACACAATGAATAGAAAAAGAAGCCTTACATTATAAAGTTATTTATTAATTAATTAATAGGTAGGTACATCTAAATTAATTTTTCATATAATATATAATATAATCTATGGTGATTTCCAAATTATATTATTATTAATTATTATACATTGTGATTTAGTTAAATTAAATCCAATTCAATTTTAAAAGAATCATCAAAATAGGGATGAATAATATTAATTTTTCATTAAAGAATTAACAATTTATGTTATAATATTAATTATAAAGAGTATAATATATTATAGGAAACTATAGGGTTCATAATTATTAATGTCCTTTTAGTTTTTAAGTTCAAAAAGTTAGTTAAAAAGTTTAATTGTGATTAGTGAACGACTTGAAATTAATAGTGATTCTATTCCTGAAGCTAAGAAAATGTAGTACTATGTTAATATTAATTAAATAAAAGCTGATACCACATATTCTGAAACATTAGAATAAAAATGTATCAATAGATAATATAATTAAAGATTAATTTTAAGAGTATGTGATTATTTTATCAATTATTATAGTGAACTTAATAAACTTTGTGAGAATATATTATTGATTTTATAAATACAATAGTTGACTAAGGATAAATTAAATAGGTATTAAATATTAAATCATATAGGCAAAAATATGTTAATAAACATTTTGAGGAGCTTTATTTCTCTATTTTAACAATATTCGAAACATTTTTTTTTGCAGTAGCATATTATACTAACATCATTCATTTAACCAATCTATTGGTATTTTTTTTTAGGTTTTTTCTGAACTACTTACACAACAAAATGTCTGTAGTATACTAAACCAAAAATTCAGTATAGGACAAAGTTTGATGTTTAGATATTAACCATTTATGTTTAAAATTAAGTTTGAATTATTCAAAAAATATTACTAGAAAATTGTTTTCGAGTTTTTTGTTTCTATTCATGAAGTATTAAAAATATAAATAATTTATCTTATTTTAGAAGATAGCAATTAATTTTTAAATATATAATTAAATAAGCTGTCTGATGAATATTGTAATTTTTCAATGAACTCTCCTAACACTGATACATTATATTTTTACTTTAATAATGAATACACAATATGTACTTGCAGACACAATTAGAGTATGAACTATAAACTAAATACTAATAACTTGAACAACTAGATTAAAGAAGTAAGTCATCCATTGATAACACTTTCTTTCATATTTTATTTTTATTTGATAAAGAATATTGTCATTCTAAACGTCATTCTGCCATAGGGAAACCAATTTTAATAGCAGGAAGATGCAGGAGAATGTGCGGTAGACTTGAGCTCTCTCGGCGCAGTCAGTATAGTAGGTTTCTATACCATTTCCGCAAAAGGCGACAAGAAGGGTATTCATGAATGGTTAGGCGCATAGGTGGTTAAATTTTAGTCTTTTTGTATTATTTTTATTTGTAGGTCTCCACGTAGGAAGTGATTTTATACATATGGTGAGGTATTGATTATTTTTATCCGAGTAATATTGCGCATTGCCATGCAATTCAAAAACAGGTCATAAGTCCAAATTTGATTTAGGAGAGATTTGTAGATATAATTTTTAATTTAAATGTTTATGGTATAGTTTATTATTGACGATTAGAGTGGTAAGCATTCATAAATGAGAGTCTTTTGGCTTTAATATTGTGAACCCAGGAAAGGCGGTGATTGAGAGTCAGTCTGAGATAGTTTACAGTTGGGGATGGAAGGACCTGAGAACCAAAAAGTGTCATTCTGGATATTATGCTAATTTAAATGTAAATGTAATATGAGTTGATTTAGTTTAAGAATCCAAATATAATATAGTTAACTTATAATAAAAAAAATAATTAATTATTAAATTATAAGGTTGCCACAAGGAATTTTGGGAGTGGTCTCAGGAGCAAGCCTGCCAGTAATACCTCTGAGAAACTAGACTTCTTAAGTTAACTAAAATCTACCTTCGACTCCTTAACATGTGAAACAGAACCCCAAAAAATAGCATGTTGCTTAGAAGGTAAAAACAGGATGTAAGACCATTGATTAATTTTTATTTTTATTTTAATCAATTATTAAAATCAAATATGAAAATGATATTGAAGATTAATGATGTTTTTATATTATAACTATAATTTGGATTTGGGGATTTCCTATGTCAGATTTGAATTAAAAATATATAATCTACCAGATATAAAAATATGAATATTTAAAAAATTCAACATACAGGTATACCAAGATGTTCTTGATCCAAATTCATGAGTTTCATTTCATAGTCTGACATTTTCTCCTGGTTTGATGTCTCGAACATAATAGTAAGAGTATCTGCATTATCTTGCGCTTTGATTGTCATAATGTCATCATTAGAACAACATTTCATAATTTTCACCATGCTAAAATAATATATGAAAGTAACATTTGAATAAATATAATATCATTGACCATCTGAAACATATAAGAAGCAACAATGTGCTTATATATACCTTTCTAGATTAATACCCATTGACAAGTTCCGATCGCATCGAAATTTATCAAAACCAGTACTTTTCAAATACATGGATACCAAGCTAACATGGGCGTCATCCATGGCCTGAAGTTGAATCCCGGAATCGGAACAATCGAATGTTGCTTCTTTTAAAAGTTCCTTAATGGCTTCCAAAATCTTTTTGAGCTGGCCACTCTTCAAAAGTCTTGCTTCAAACATGGTTATTGAGTAATTAAGTTAGGGAAAATAATTAATATAATAAAAATATAATTGAGAAAATCAACAAAATAATAAGGTTTAGGATAAAAAGAAAAGTAAATAATTGTTAGATGGTTTAATTGACTAAATGCTTAAAAGTTATGGATAGAAAGGATGCTCGGTACTCGGTAGACGACGATTCGCAATTACAATTTACAATTCACAAAAGATAGTGCCCATAAACGCGGGAAAATGGCGGTACTTGACAATGTGACCAACAGAAAAACTTAACCTTTTTTTAACAATTCATAATTTAAGGTAATTTTTTCAAAATCGTGGTTTAATGCAATTAAAAAAAAAAACATTCTAATTGTTTTTATTATAATGTAAATTAGTACCTATAGGCTTTAGTTAATGAATAATAATTATTATCTTCATGATTATAAATCTGTGGATGAGGGTACAACGGACTAAGATATACTAAGAGATTTCATAGAACAGTCGAACCACATTAGAAAACGAATTATATAGGAAATGTTTAGGTAATATTTTAAATTAGAATATATAATATTGTTAAAATAAAATAATTGTATTATTTAATCTGTTCTCAAGTATTGTGATTTGGTATCTGTTAAAAAATGTTATAAATAAATAGTAAATACAATTTTATGTACACACGATGTGTGAGCATTGTTTTTCTTTATCATGTTTATACCACTATCACGTTTATCAGTAATCATTTTATAATAATCAGTTTGAGTATCACAAATTCACAAATCACATCCTTCATTGAATAAAAGTATGCAAGATGCCAATACTATTCGCCGAATAGTATTAGTGTACTCATACTGGCAGCAGTTGCTCGTTATGCGTTGTTGCACTTTTTTAGTTATTACTGTTATTAGTAACTACTCACTATAATCGCTTGGTAGGACCGTTACTCGATTACTGCATTACTGTCGTAGCTACGAATTGACGTAGTCGACGTTCTTCGGAGTAGATTAGATGAACTGTAAGACTTCATCGTCCTCAATCGTTTATACTTACATTTTTCTAGCTTTTGAAGTGCATTAAAAATTAACTTTAATCCGCGCCATGAGTTTAAATTTATTTATTTTTATTCATTATTCACATAGTTTGTCTATCATTAGTACTTTTTAAAAAAAAGTTTTGTAATGGAACCTGTAATTAATTGGAATCCACGAGAAGTGTCCATTTGGCTGGAGAAAAAGGGTCATAGTAAATATTCTCGAATACTTACTGAAGATCATTGCATTGATGGTCGTGCTCTTTTACTTATCAACGAATCTGACTTAAAAAGTCCACCTATAAGTATTAATGTATGATTTCTTCGTTTACAATGACATTATACATATTTGATGAACATTTTTTCATTAAAAATTTAGGTCTTGGGTGATATAAAAAGATTAATGTTGGATATTCGTCAGCTAAAAGTAGAAAATCGACAGTCACTTTTACAACTTGGATTTGATCCTATATCATTACTTACAAAACCTGTATGCAGTGCACATGTTTATGGAACTCAATTTCGACCAGATGTAAGTACCAAGTATTTATTATCATTACTTCTTTTTAATTATTCTTACATTGTAATTTTATATTATTTAAATTGAGTTCTAAATTCCTAAATATTCTTTACTTTATAATTAAATAAAAATTAAGTTAATTAAATTTAACTTAGGTACCTACATTATGAATATATTTTGTTTAAAGTTTAAATTAAATTAATATTTAATACTAAATTAAAATAAATATAAGTTATTAACTTGAAAATATTAATGTACCCAAACAAATCTAATATTTTTATAACTGATAATATTATTTTAATAGTTAAATATATTATAATTAATATTTCTAAAGTGATAAAAAATGTAGATGTAGTCTAGAAGATTTACAGTACATCTCATCATTGAATGGGGGATTTATCATTGCTTATAAAAAAATAATTATGACCACATACTGTATTATATTATTCTAATATTCTAAAAATTTAATTTTAATACATTAAAATACCTAACCTAGGTACATTAAGTGCCGCGTGGATCACTATTATATTATATTATAGGAGGGTTAAATTTGAATCCAATGATAATTATCATTGTATACAAAAAATGATTCTGAACGAAGATGATTTGTCAGCCTAGGATATAATTTTCAGTGGTTGGTGAAAAAGGTGGTTTATGTTTTAATGGTCTGAATACATCAAAATTTAAGTTTTTT
>VUJU01000047.1:182704-224045 GCA_009835225.1 Aphis craccivora
AACTTCAAATGCTAATAAAAAAAAATTGTGCCTATGTATTCTTATAATTTTTTAATCACTATAAGAATAACTTATGAGGGACTTTGTATTAAATTTTCAAGTATTTTGATTGGGCTAAAGAAATTTTATCGACACTTAAAAAAATTTTTTTCAGAAAAATTGAAAATTTCAGTTGTCTATAAATAGCTCAAAAAAAGTCAAAATGTTTTGAAAATTAAATCACAAAAAGAAAATGCCAATTTTAATAACTGGTAAAATTTTGATGTATCTATGACTTATACTTTTTGAATAATAACAAATATTTAAAATTGTTTGAGAATAAATTGTTATCATTACGCTATTTGTAATAATTTAAAATTCAAACGCGCTTAAAATTTTTCCTCTAATGATGCTTCGAGTTTTCTCTATAGATACTTGAAGAATAACTTATAGAAAACTTAGTGTTGTATTTTTAATCCTTAGTTATTAACACAAAAAATTTTATGATTTTTCAACTTCAAAATTACTTGCAAATTTTTTTGACAGATTTCTTAAAAATTTGAACTATAAACGCTTATAAAATAAAATTATGACTAACGATTTTTAATTTTTTTTAACTACAATAAGAACAACTCATAAGGTACCTTGTATTAAATTTTCAAGTTTTTTTGGCCATCTAAAATTTTTTTATCGACACTTCAAAAAAAAATTTCTCAAAAAAATCAAAAATTTGAGTGGTCTATAAATAACTCAAAAAAAGTCAAAATGTTTTGAAAATTTGACTGTATATATATAACACTGATATAAACAGTTGGTGAAAATTTCAAGTTTTTACAGTGATTAGTTTTTGAATTACAACCATATAAAAAAAATCGTTTTGGTCGAAAACTGGTATTGCGTAAAAATTCCCGTTTTTCCGTAATTATTTTTTGGTTTTTCCCGGCGCTTTTGAAAACTATTAGGAAATTCAAAAAATGACCTCCCCAATGCACCAACTAGATTCAATTACGAATCGGAAACCACCCTCAAAGTTTGAAATTCGAGCATTATTTCGACACGTTCTCTTGTACACAGACACGAAAAAAAAAACACACAACATTGTAAAATCAATACATTCATCGCTCCGCTCGGAATCTAAAATGATGATATATTTGATGATTGAAATGTCTTAAGTTCTTACAATTAATATTTTTTGAATTTCAATAAAATAACAAAAATTATTCTAGAAGAAATTTTAATTTTATGTTAAAATATCTAATTTTTTTTAAATTTTAACTTTAACAATTATAGGTAGTGGTTTTTATTTAAAAAGTTTTTTAATAAGTATATTATAACTTTATTTGTAGTACTTAAAAATATTAAATAATAAATATTTCCTTTAAGTACAACTTACAAAAATCTTTGTAGGTATTACATTTTTAACTATTTTAACTAATATTATTAAGTACCTATATATTTTTATACTGTTTTTAGTTACTTACCTACTACAAAAAATCAAAATTAATTTGATTATAAACTGATATCATGTAATTAAATTAAATTTATCTCCATTACATACTTTCAACAAATATTGAGAATTTTTTATTCAATTACCATCCTAATACAAACTAATTAGATCTAATTTTCTACTGAATGTAATATGCCTTATTATTAAAATCTGAAGCATTTTTTTTTTATTGTTCCAAAACATGATCATGATCATAATCATCATCTAAAGGCCTCACCTTGTCGTGATAACCATAGGTCTTTTGCCACGTTTTTCAATTTTGAATATGTTGTGACCTCCATGAGATGTTTGAGGTCTTGGAAATATGATGTTCTTAGGCGTCTTCTAGATCTTTTTCCCGAGATCTTTCCTTCAAATATATTTTTCATAAATGTGTTATGTCTGACAGGGGCGTCTCCATTCCATGGTTGGGGGGGGGGGCAAAGAAATTTTAATGTTACGTATCACTTTGGTAAACAAAAACTTAAACCTATAATATGTTGGATGTAATTTCAACTTATACAGTTATACCTATTAGCTTTTAATATTGCACATATTATACTGTAAAGATGCAGTAAAATAGTAAAATATAATAACAATAGTACCTAATAGAAAAAAAATATATTTACTTATTTATTTTTTAATAGTAAAAATAGTTATTATTAATAATTGTTGTTATAAAACTAAGTCCAAAACTCTATTGGAAGCATCAAACCGGTTAATGATATTGTCTATATATTATTATTTTCATTTCTATGTATATTTAAGAGGATGTCAGCGCACTAATTGTTTTCTCTCTCTGACCCATGCGCATCATAGACAAAACGCATTTACGCAGAATCATTTTTTTCTGTGTTTTAAAGTAATCTTAGAGTTAACTCATTAGAAAAAAGATAGATAATAATATTTTTGAGGGAATGACATATCGATTTTATATTTTGTTGTTATTTGACTTTGTTTTTGACTTTCAAAATAAACAAAATAATGTTGTAAATTTAAACGATGTTTAATTTGTTTTGAGACCACATTTTGAAAAATCGATATGTCATTCTCTCAAAAATATTATTCATTATTTAATGAACAACAAATCATTTACTATTATATCATCAAGAATTTCAAGTTTGAAATAGTTGATATAAAATAGTTCTTATATCATATTTCAAATTTGTATTGTAATTGCAAAATATTAAAGGGCCCCATTGCTGAAATATGAAAGAAGGTCCACTGGAAAATGACCGGTTTTCTGGTAGGCCTATTCGCCCATAGGGGAGGGGGCGATCGCCCCTTTGCCCTCCTCCCCTTCAGGGACGTGCCTGATGTCTGAATAGGTACCCTATTAATTTGTTTTCCTTTTTAATATGTGTTTTATTATATTCCTTTTTTCGCTTACATCTCTTAACACTTGCTCATTTGTTTTCCTTTCAACCCATGATGTTTTGTTCATTTTTCTCAAAATCCACATTTCCATTGCTTCTAAGCAGTCCTTTTCATTCTTCCTGATAGTCCAAGTTTCACATCCATATAGTAACACACTCCACACAAATGTTTTAATAAATTTTTTCTTTGTTTCGATATTAAGGTGTTTGCTAATTAATAGACTGATTTTTTTATGGATGTTTGTTTGGCTAAAGTTATTCTTTTTTTGATGTCAATAGTGGATGTATTATTATATGTTATTTTACTTCCCAGAGAGGAGAACTGTTCGACTACTTGGATTACCGTGTCGTTTAATTTTATAACTGGGTTGGTATATATTTGATCTCTTCGGGCTGTCATTGTTTTTGTTTTGGTTGCATTTATTTTCATATGATATTTGTCCATAACCCTTGATAAAGTGTTAAGCATGAGATTCATGTTGCCTTCACTTTTTGTCACCAGTGCAATGTCGTCCGCAAATCTTATACTGTGTACCTTATCTCCGTTTGTTCTTACGCTGTTGGTTACCTCTTTCATTTCTTCAATGGCTTCTTCCATGAATAAATTGAACAAATAGGGTGACAAGGGACAGCCTTGTCTCACACCTTTTCTTATCTTAGCTTCCTTATGGTTCCATTTATATCTATTAGTGTTGCTTGATATCTTTGTATAATCTTAGGATAATCCTTCTGTCTTTCCAATCAATTCCTCTTATTTTTAATATACTAAACAGCAAGAACCAGAAATTATATAACAGGAGTATCCAACATAATGTGTTTGTGAGCCATATACTTAAATAATAAATACAATGATATAAAAAATCAAAATGTTATTAAATACATTTTAAATTGTATAATAATTTTTTTAAATATGTATCACAAAAAATTTAAATTTATAATAATAATAAGTAAATTTTGGTTTTATAAATAAGACACAAGCCACAAGTTGAGTGTTGACTACCTCTAATATAATTATATATTAATACATATTTATAAGAGTGATAATTCATTACTTTTCAGTTACTATTGAATCAGTACTATAAGTTTATTATTTATGTGTATATATAATATATATATATAAAATATTAGATGTATAATTGATTCATGTGGTATATTCTGGAAAGCGTAAGATGATGTTAAAGGTACTAACTTAAATGCCAGGAAAATTATTATATTATATAATATAATATACCTACTTAATATACTTGAGGTATATTAATATATTTATTATTATATTAATATTTAGGTATGTAATATTATCATTTATTACAATATAAACAAAACAAAAAAAGGGGGAAAGTAGGTAACCGTTCGGCTGTATAGTAGATGTTACCTACCTTGTCATTGAATAAGTCACTATAATGAATGTTAATTGATAACTCATTATGTATAATTTATAAGATTCTAAATGAAGACCACATGTCAGCCTATATACATATATATTGTATTTTATGATATATTTATACTGATTCTGTAGTCATTTATTTTACTATTAATAATATAATAGGTTTTATCAATTTTACTTTATCTAATTTTTCTTCCTGATTATTATTTTTATTACAAAAATTTGTGCTGGACAGTATAATAAATTCATTGATTTTACTTTGGTACCTATATATTATTTTAATTTTTATGTGTGTATGAAGAAACTTTTTCTAGTTGAATAAATGATTTATTATCAACTTTGATGAAGCATTTTTAGTTTTTAGTATAATAAATTGGATCTAATTGGTATTTTTAGTAAATCAAAAATAAAATTTCTAATACTTTATAAAATAACTGAGAAAAATGAGTAAAAATTAATGGAAAATGAGAAGTTTTATACAAAGTCAGATTTTAACATGAGTTATTTTATTTTTTAGAAGAACTCAAAACAAATATCTAGATATTTAAAACTTTTAAAATATTTTAAATTTTTTCAGCTTTTGTTTCTATACTTGTAATTAATGACAATAAAAAATGTTTTAATTGGTCGGAAACCCAGAAAATTTAATGCAAAGTATTACTAAAAGTAAAAAATAGTTCCTGATAGTTGTATTATAATTTGTATGACTATTGTGTGTATCCATTTTTTTCTAAGATAAACTAAACTCTAAAGTAGTTTATATTATAATGATTTGGAATTATCATGTGTAGTTTATTTAATATCTAATAATATGATATTTTTAAAATTAATATATAGTTTGTTTTTATATGATTGGGATAACGTAAAAATATTTTTTAATTTTTCTATTAGATAATCAGGTTATTATTTGTGACCTCGAATATTTATAAAATTAATTTCACATTAATCTACATTGATTCACTTAATGTCCACTACATAGATTATAAGTGATAAGTACTACATATTATAATGTATTACAATCACCAATTTTAAATTACCTGAAGATGTTTGGCATTTTTTTTAAGGGCAACTTGAAAAACTATGATTTTAATGATTTATTTATGAGAAATTTGAAAAAAAAATGTATGTTAGATGGTATGTACATTTAAATAACAATAGTAAAATATTATTTTCATATTATGTATTATTTATTAATTAAATAAAAATATGTCCATCGACTTCTATAAGTTAATAAGAGTTAAAATAGCTAATCTTAAAAAACAATATGAACTTTTGGTATAGTTCATAGTTTATTATTGATTATTAGTTATTTATTACTCATATTTAGTATAGATAGATATGGTTATTAATGGGATTATTTATTTATGTTAAGCTACTAAATAATAGTAGTAGGTACTTCATATTAATACAATTTAATTGATATTCATAATTAAAGATTCTGAGCGAGGTGAGTTATGTCTGGTTTTAAAAACATGGATTGGTTTTCTATTGATCAAAAATTATTAATTAATTCTTTCCTTTATCTTTCATATTATGCTAAGTTCTTTCCAGATTGTATTTTTGCCGGTATATTTTGACTCTCTGTTCCTGTGCTAACTGTGCTAATATGTGCATTTATATTATGTATTATATTGTAATACTTTAAATCTTTTGTTCTTCTCTTGCATAGCCGTTTCACAGTTAGTGTTAAATCATGTACATATATTTCTTTTACATTTCATATTAAATTATTTCCTCTGCTGTTTTATAGTTTATAGCCTCATCGGTTTTTCTATTTATTTTTTATGCCTTGCGTTTGTGTTATTGTATTAAACTTGGTTGTTATAATTTCTCATATTTTAATTTTTGAGGTCCTATACTTTTTTTCCTTTAGGTTTTCTTGCCAATTATCTATTTATTTAGTTAGCTTTTTTTAAAGAGTATATTGTATTTAATGCATTTTAATAATTTTCAATCCATAATTATTTTTTTTAATAAATTTAAAAAAGAAAGTCTAACACTCAAATAAATAATTTGGTAACATGATATCATATTAACTAAATAACCACGCATAATCAACTCATTAATTAATATTAAACTTGATTTTTCTCATTTATCTCACTTAAGTTGAAGTATGTTGTTTTTTACTTAAAACATTTATTTTTATTACAAGATCAACTAATAACCCAAAAATATAAATTTATCAGTGATATTGATGTTGGCTTATGGATGTTATGACTTATGACTAGAACTTAAATGCGATTTGAAGTAGTAAAATGTACAAAATTTGCAATAAAAATATAAAATGTATTTACCAATATTTTCCAGACTATTATTAAGTTAAAGAGAAATACATGTTATATAGCTTAATTTAATTAATGACATATAATAAAAAAAAAATTGTGTACCTCCCTTGATAAAAACAGATTTCCTAATACGTTATATGTATATTGTATACAATCCAAACAATTAAATATTGGTTCAATGTTCACATTTATTTGACATTTTGATAATAACTTATTATGTGTATAGTTTAGTTTGTGTAGTTTGTTTAAGTACTAAAAAAAATAAAATAAAATAAATTTACTAGTTTTTATATAATTAATACTCCATGTTTTCAGTATATTATTAATGATTTATCATTAAATGTGGTAACAATTCTGAATTCAAATAATGCTTTGTTTAAATTGTTAAGCCCAAAGTTTGTTATGATCCATCTGAAACCAAGCCTAATATTCGTTTAGTTTTATTTACCTATATTTTATGATTTACTAATTACCGAACAAAATTATAAATGACTAAAAGAACTATCAGTGAAATATATTTAATAATTTATTTAAATAATATTTTTCATACTCATAACTCACTTAAAAATTAAAACATCATAAAAAATAAAAATAAAAATATAAAATAATTTATATAACCTATTTATATTAATGATTTTTATTTTATTAAAATACGAGAAAATAAAACAGATAATGTTCTTACTTAAAAGTTTTATAATAAGTTAATTTACTCTAATATCAAAACTAAAAGCACACAATTGAAACTAGTTTACCGAAAATATACTATGTCGTACGTGTGTAAGATGTAAACTAGTAACTACACATTCCGCATGTGACATGCGAGTGCGACATGCCGACATCTTATCCCAAACATAAATTTCCAAATTGTATATTCATAAAACTAGTAATACAATGTGAAAATCGTTGCTATAAAAATGACAGAGGTTCCACTGTACTTATATAAATAATTAGATCAATAGACTACTAATTAATTATTTATTAGTTTATTACATATAATGTATTTTCTTTATTTACAGCCATTCAATTTTTATGATGATATACATATGAATCATGGATCTGATGTAACTGCTACGTCTTCCCATAGTTCAGAATTTGAAGAAGACAGACGACTAAAACCTGAGGTAAAATTTACTTTTTTGTTTTATTATTATTATGAGCTATTACTGATATACTTATATTTAAGCTATTGGACGCTTACTTTTATTATGTTTAAATTTGTAATTATCATAAATGTTGATCTTTAATAACTAATAAAAAAATTGTATTATTTAAATTTAAAAAGGATTGTGAAAGTAGTTGGTCTATTAATTTTTTTAATTTAGATTGAAAAATAAACTAAAAACATTATTCTTTGTTTTAATTACTAATATTTCGTCCAAATAAAACTTAAAATATCTCTATAAAAAAAAGATGTACAGTGAAATCTCGATAACTCGAATCGGTTGCGTGATTCGTGGGGGGGGGCTTAACATGTTTGTCTTATCCATGTAAATACACATTGTTAGACATTTCAATCGTCTGGTGAAACTTGATAACGATTTTGGAGGTGCTTAAGCCCCACCAGGTCCCCCCAATATCCGCCTATATGGGGGCGGAAAAAAATGATCTAAAATTCGACTTTTAGAGGTTCGAGTTATCGAGGTTTCACTGTATTTATGTATATTTTTTTAGATATTTTAATTGCAGTATAAACTGCGATTGCTTATACAAAAATGTGTATATACATCTTGAAAATTTTCAACTATATTAACAATGTATGAGAAACCTTGCCAAAAAAATAGATAACTAAAAACCAATATTTCAAATGCCTATAAATAGGATTAAAATAAGCAAAATACTTTGAAAATTGTATTACGTAGGTAGTTAAAATGCCAAACTAAATAATTGGTGAAATTTTCAAGTATTTACGACTTATACTTTTTGAATAATTACAAATATTTAAAATCGTTTGAGAAAAAATCGATTATAACCTAACTATAAACCCATATAAAAAAAAGCAGGCAAGTGGGTACCACTCGGCTGTACATTAGGTGCCGTGTAGATCACTATTACATTATGTTATAGGAGTGTTAAATTTGAATCCAATGATAGTTATCACTTATCATTGTATACGAAAAACGATTCTGAACGAAGATGATTTATCAGCCTAGGATATAATTTTCAGTGGTTGGTAAAAAAGGTGGTTTATGTTTTAAACACCTGAATACACCAAAATTTAAGTTCTTTTATAATTATTGTTAGCTAAATTTATGAAAAATCTTGTATTAAATTTTCAACTCTTAACTACTTATACAAATAATTTTATGAATTATACCTACAAAATAATTTGCAAATATTCAGGATTTTGACAAATTGTTGTCAATATTTGAACTTCAAATACTAATAAAAAAATGTTGTGCCTTTTTATTCTTACAATTTTTTAATCACTATAAGAATAACTTATGAGGAACTTTGCATTAAATTTTCAAATATTTTGATAGGGCCAAAAAAATTTTATCGACACTTCAAAAAAAATTTTTAGAAAAATTTAAAATTGCAGTTGCAACTTATACTTTTTGAATAATAACAAATATTTAAAATCGTTTGAGAATAAATCGTTATCATTACGCTATTTCGTAAAAATTTAAAATTCAAACGCACTTAAATTGTTCCTATATAAATGATGCTTCGAGTTTTCTCTATAGCTATTTGAAGTAAAACTTAGTGTTGTATTTTTAATCCTTAGTTATCAACACAAAAATTTTTATGATTTTTCAACTTCAAAATTATTTGCTAATTTTCGCGTTTTCGACAATTTTCGTAAAACTTTGAAGTTTGAACTATAAACGCTTATAAAATAAAATTGTGACTAACGATTTTTAATTTTTTTTAACTACAATAAGAACAGCTCATAAGGTACCTTGTATTAAATTTTCAAGTTTTTTTGGCCATCCAAAATTTTTTTATCCACACTTCAAAAAAAAATTTCTCAAAAAAATCAAAAATTTCAGTGGTCTATAAATAATTCAAAAAAAGTCAAAATGTTTTGAAAATTTAATTGTATATAGAAAACACTAATATTAACATTGGGTGAAAATTTCAAGTGTTTACAGTAATTAGTTTTTGAGTTACGACCATATAAAAAAAATCGAGTTGGTCGAAAATTGGTTTTGCGTAAAAATTCCTGTTTTTACGTTACTTTTTTTTTTTTTTTTGTTTTTCTCGATTTGTTTGAAAACTGTTGAATAATGATTACTTTTAACCTCTATAATGCACCAAGTATATTCACTTTATCATCGGAAACCATCCCCGAAGTTGAAATTGTAGCATTATATCAACAAGTTATGCTGTACACACATCATTGTAAAACCAATATATTTATCACTTTGTTCAGAATTTATAAATGTCAAATATTAAAAAGTTGGTAAGTGGGTACCGCTCTGCTGTACTTTAGATGCTGTAGGGATCATTATGTATATTATAGGTGTGTTAAATTTGAATCCAATGATAGTTATCATTGTATACGAAAAACGATTCTGAACGAAGATGATTTGTCAGCCTAGGATATAATTTCCAGTGGTTAGTGAAAAAGGTGGTTTATGTTTTAATGGCCTGAATACACCAAAATTTAAGTTCTTTTATAATTATTGTAAGTTAAACTTATGAAAAATCTTGTATTAAATTTTCGATATTTTTTGGTCACATCATATCGACACTTCAAAAAAAAATTTCTCAAAAAAATCAAAAATTTCAGTGGTCTATAAATAACTCAAAAAAAGTCAAAAATTTTTGAAAATTTAATTGTATATAGAAAACACTAACATAACAGTTTGGTGAAAATTTCAAGTATTTACAGTGATTAGTTTTTGAATTACAACCATATAAAAAAAATCGTTTTGGTCGAAAACTGGTATTGCGTAAGAATTCTTTTTTGGTTTTTCCCAGCGCTTTTGAAAACTATTGGGAAATTCAAAAAATGACCTCCCCAATGCACCATTCGAGCATTATTTTGACACGTTCTCGTGTACACAGACACACAAAAAAAAAACACACACACAACATTGTAAAATCAATACCTTCATCGCTCCGCTCAGAATCTAAAATTTATTATTGAATTCATTTCATTTACAGAAAATGGTATGATAAACATTTAGTTTCAAGTATTTATGGTTATTCGACTTATTCTTTTTTAAATATAACCTAAGAAAATCGTTATTTTTATGGTGCAAACATTGACGGACTACAGCAACAAAAAAAATCTATTTTGTATAAAAAATCTCCCCTATAATTACTAAAAAATAAATACGAGAATTTTTTTATTTTTATCCCTTTCCCCTCTAAGTATCAACTGAACCACATTTCTATTTGCAAAAATAATTTTACTCGTAGACACAAAAATAAAAAAGTTTAATGAACCAAGATTTAAATGAACAGATTTAATTAACAATTTATACATCTATAATTATTGTACATTGTACATAATATATTATGTCAACCTACCTAGAGATCTGTAAATAAATTATTACATAATATGATGTTTATTGGAGTGTTGTATTTATATTTTACCATAAAAATAAATAAATATAATTTATATAATATTTGTTGAGTTTATCAGTGTGTTTAAAATTAAATTTTGCGCTGCCAAGAGACTACAGAGTTTTTAAAATTTTGTTACAAATAAAGTATATATGTATATATCTGAAGGTAGACTACCTATTCGAATTCTCTGCTAATCATCTGAACGCATTTTAGAGTAGTGATATGTTGAACATTTGTCTAATGCAATTATTTAGCCCTAAAAATTTATCTTCAAGTTTAAAAATAACAAATGTGTGTGCATGAATGTATAATTAATTGTTATACAATATAAATAATAAAATATATAATTAATTAGCTATATTAAATTATTGATCATTTATGTTCTACAACAAAAATTCTAAATTTGCATACAGTTTTATCACATGATGTTATAGGAGGGAGTGGATGGGTCGTTGTTTAAATACTTTGATTAGAGTTTGGAATATGATACTTGCCAGACCATTGTTTTAAATATAAATTATCTGCGCTGATCTACGAAAAACATGTCATACCTACCTATCAAATATTATTCGTCATTTTATTTTAACACGTTTTATTTTTATTATTCTAATAAATATTAATTATCTAAAAGCTATTTCTGAAAATATTTAAGTATTGTTAAGTTGTTAATATCCCTATAAAGATAAACACATGACGTTATTTTATTAAAAATACTAACTTATTTTTTTAGTTTTGAAGTCGTTTTGGATATTATAAAAATATAATAAACTGCAATATATCTAAGTATGGCACTTATAGTTGGACCTTTATTTAATGTGTACTGATTTATGTATAATTATATATATATATATATATATATATATTACTCAACTATGTGCTGATTGAAGTATATAGAACATTATTGGTAATCCTAATTCCTAACAATTGACTTTGAATTTACATGGGTTAAATATATTAGTATATTTCGACTTATCTATTATTAAATGCACAATGTGCGTTATAATTTAAATGCTCAAGCCTTTTGTTATCCCACTTACTCTATAATCAATCAAAGCTATTATTTACTTTACACAATTTTTTATTCAAGTAATATTTTAATGATTTAGTTTTCATTGCGATGTTAAAATTTAAGGGTAAATGCTTATTTAAATCAAACATTAGCTTATTTATTTATATGTATAAATTTTTTAAATATAATTGACAAAAAATAATTATTTAATTTATATAACTACTCAAACTATTTAATTATATTTAAAAAAAAACTAAATAAAATTGAAATATACTGCTTATTCTGTAATTACTAATAAACGGATATATTCTCATTTTTACTTAACTAATAATATAATATAATGTGACGTAATAAAATGTGCTGAAAATTATATGTTGTTACAGTAACCTTGAGCGCAAGCGTGTAAAGTATAAATAAATACATGTTACGGTAAAAGTACTAACGTACCTATAGTTTAAATTTACAAAATACAATGTTAGTATTTAGGATTCTTATTTTTTACTAATTCATTAGTCCTCCTTTCAAACAATTTTGAATTCTGAGGGGAGTTGTGAATATTATATTGATCTTACAATAATGTATTTTTTTTTTATAATGTATGTATACAGTAACAACTAACAGTACTATGTACGATAAATAATTGAAAAATCAAAAAATATTGGATGTTTAACTTTGAAGATGGTTTTTGGTAGTAAATTAAACCTAGTTTGTACTTTGTAGAGGTCGAAATTCCCAATATTTTTCAAAATATGAAAAAACAATAAATTAAGAAAAAGTGGATTTATTTACGCAAAAACCAAATTTTAACAAAATCGATTTTATTTTATCTTTGTAATTCAAAAAATTAAAAATTGAGATTTTTTGTAAGTTGATTAATTGATAACTATTAATAAATTTTAATAAATAAATAAAAATAATTATATTTTTGAAATTTGCACCTTTTATAAAAACTAAACCAATTATATGGGCAGCTTATTAGTTATTACTTATTATGAATTAACTTATTATTATTAAACAATTTATCCAATATTTTAATATTATATTTGTGATATGTATTTGTTTTACTATGGCAAAATATGACGCGTGGTTTTTGTTATCTTGTGTGTATGAGTGTGTGTTATCGTATTTTGAATAATACGATTTACTTCAATCTCAACTATATAAAGCCATGAAGGTGGTTTTTGGTAGAAAATCTAACATAGTTGATAAGAGAGTTAAATATCCTATGGTTGGTACTTTTCTTAATAAATCTAAAAAACTAAAAAAAATGAGCCTCGCGGTTTTTTTGTTCAAACTAGAATTAAGGCGTGTTATGACTAAGAAGATACCGTTATTATTAACTATTTAGAATGTTCGAAGTTTTTTGAACTCGCTTGCAGTAAACTACGGAATTTAACCGGTTGTTTTATGCAGTTATAAGCCCATGTTTTTCTCGCTCTTTGGATACGTTAAATGTATAATAATAAAATTCATCATACAATAATTAGGTACATTTAATTTTCACTTAATGATGGTTTTTATATTTTATTATTATATTTTAAAATGTATATAATATTGTGTTGTAATAAAACTATAAAATATTCAGTATGATATTTTTTAATTGTTGTATATTTGTATATAAGTTATATAACAATATACCTACTACCAAAAAGAGTAATAAAAATTAATACCTATGTCCTATATAAGTATTGATATTATAATATGATATACCATATTATTATTATCAAATATTATTGCTACAAGTGAATTTAATGACTCTTGTGCATGGTATATATTATTATTTATTATTAATCGAACGGTACTATTTATTTTACAAACTTTAAAGTAGACCCGCGAGTATTTTCTACATTGTATTACACTATATTACAAATGGACAACATAAATATGTACTAAAACACTTAAGTATATCCATCACAATAATATGCGTTCAGTGTAAAATCAATTTTGTGTTCTATGATTCTTGGACAGCCTTCATAAATTACTATTTAATAGTTGGATATATTATATAATTATTTATGAAGTATAAATGTATAATCAACTTGTTCTTTATATTTTTCAAGTACATACATGTGATTCACTAATATATGAGCTACGAGCTTAACGATTATAGTAGGATTATGTATAGTTGTAAAAATTGTTATGTATTATTGAATTTTTTTATTTCAATTACTATAACTACAACTTACAAGATATCATGTTTTAAATTTTCAAATTGATGATGAATTGAAGATGTGTAAAAATAAAGTTTAAAATGTGTGTAAATATTTTGAAAATGTCATTGTTTATAAACAATTTTAATTTAAGTAACAAAGAAATGTTTCAAGTTGCTACATTTAATATTTTAAAAATAAAAACATAATAACAAATATTGCCTGATTGATGAGAAACCGTACTTTAATGCGTAAATATCCAATGACATTAAAATTTGACTTGACTTCAATCACTCGTATATAATTTACCTATGTGACTTAACATCAAATTATTTAAATTCCAGTAAAAAAAAAACTTACAAGAAAATTTGTATTACGTAAAATCTTTGGTAGGTATTTAAATCAAACATCGTATTAATTGTAAACTACAAAATAATTGTATTTTTAATGTGACTATATATTGTATTTTTGATGTTTTCTTATTGGGGAACGAAAAAAAAATATGTGGAACTTTATCAAAATATAATAACTTGATCGAATTTTATACCAGAAACCACTATCAAAGCTAATGGTTTAAGAAATAATGAAATAACAGCAATACTAATATTGATCCAAAACATTATGACCGAAACAAAAATAAATAATAATAAAAAAAAACTTACCCTTTAAAACCAATAATGCATTCATTATTATTCTGCTCAGCTTCTAACAAATCTAACATATACGATACTAAAATAGCCTTAAAATATCGAATCCCCAATGTTAATTCTGAGCAAATAAAAATCTCATATTCTTAATTCTAAGTGTAGCTATATAGGTATATTGTATACACTATATAGTATATACTCTTTATGTATAGAAGGTACTACAAGTATAATATTCTGGTTTGTCTTTATTGACATATCACTGGAGTACCTATAAACATTTTAATATTAAGTGTTTGATGTGTAAAATACAATAATAATATAAAAAGGTAGATTTTGTGCCATAGCTAATGTTTGTGACTATGCAACATGCATAAATCATAAATATATAATTATGTATCTAACAAAATATTATGTAATAAGTAGTACCTATTATATATTTTTTCTTTCTTCAAAAAATATTTACCCTCTCTAGTTTCGACCGCATACACTTTTGATAACGTATTCTGTGCTTATTATTTTAAGTTATCACAATTAAATCAATAGTTTTTAATTTAAACGTAAGACATTAAGTATGGAATCTCATTATTTTATGATCTATTTTATGTTGTACATATGTATATATATTATATTGGTGAACTTTAATAATTGTCAAGAACCCTGATAAACCTAATTCAGTAGAATTGTTCTTAGAATATTAATTACTCAATAACTTACTATCGGACTGACAGATTATTACTTTATTCTTAGATTTGACAAGATAACATATTATAGTAATATAATATATAGTATTTACATTAATGATATTATTGATATTTGATGTACTACTTGTTTAATAAAACTGACACGACTGACACACTCTCTTCGCCATACAGTTTGAAGAGAAATTTACAAAGAAATCTATAAAATAAATCTCTTTCTCAAATTATATAATATATAATAATATATTATATACTATATTTTATTATAATATACTGTTAATTATTAATAAAAACCAGATGATGAGAAGTGTTTTCTTCAATCGAACTTCTTGAATGCATCTTTGTTATCAAAAAACTTTATGCGAGTGGCGTGTTATTATAAATAATAAATTTAATTGGTATATATTATATATAATTTTTATTTAACAGAATTAAATTCATTGTGTTTTTAACGTTATTAATCGTATTTTTTTTATTAATTAATAATTTTAATTGCGGTGACTAGAGATTGTAGACTTCTGCAGCATGAGTATACTTGGTTTATTGGATATATTTTGTAATATTTAAAATTAATTACAAGAAACATATTTGTAAATATTTAAATTTGCTATATTTTCACGGTTTTAATGATATTAATTTATTATACTATAACTATATTATATAGTTGCGTTAAAATATAATATTGTATTCGCACCATGTTGATTAATAAAATAAAAGATTCTTGTATTTTTATTGGTAGATAAAAAATATTTTATTTTATAAAGCATAGACATTTTTTACCCGAAAAACTCGTCAAAATTACAATTTTGAGTTGCAAATTTTAAACAGCGATTTTTAATTATTTACAATTAATTTGCTGAACATTTTCACTATTTTTGATTTAAGTAGGTATAACTTCACAACTATATAGATTTAAATCTACTAAAGTTTTTACTTTTTATGCATATTATTGAATGTACCTACTAGATTTAAAATGTTATCTGTATCAGTGTTATACAATTATTGAAACTAAGCATTTTAGCCGTAGGTTTAACTACTGTCTGATGTCATTATAATGTAATTTTAGGTTTCCTAGATATATCAAAATTCAAATTTCGACCAAAACTTAGATAATTTTGATATTTCTTAGCAAATAAATAAATAATCATCATGTTTATAATTTAAGAAAATATAACTTATTGTTAATTATATAATATATATATATATATATATATATAATAAAGCTTCCTGTATAATAATATATCATAACAAATCTATTATACCTACTTATACATTACTCAATCACAAATACACAATACACATGGATAACGATTAACGAATTTATTTCGAAATACAACGTATATACGTCCATATTTATCACAGCACAATGGAACATGTGTTACATTGTACACACGTACGAACAATAGACTCTATAATTAGTAAATAGTTTTATTTAATTTGTTTGTTTCTACAGATATGGAAAGCTCTCATTGCGATGGGCTACCTATTCACTGTAACGTGGATCACGGCTTTCGTTATGGTGATCGTCCACGATCGCGTGCCTGACATGAAGAAATATCCCCCATTGCCGGATATATTCCTCGACAATGTACCTTACATCCCTTGGGCATTTCATATGTGTGAACTGACAGGAACCGTGTTGTGTTTCGTATGGCTCGCCGTACTGGTCTTCCACAAGCATCGTTTCATATTACTGAGACGGTTTTTTGCTCTTTCGGGCACAGTCTTCCTGTTACGGTGCATCACGATGATCATAACTTCCTTATCCGTTCCAGGAATACATCTGGAATGCACGCCACGGCAGAAACCAGCATATCTGGATGGTATATATTATAATCGATTGCATTATTTATTCTCTAAAATTAATATTGTAGCCTGTAGGCCAGTAGTTCTCAACTAGGGTGACATGAAAAATCAACGAGAAAAGGAAAATAAATTTAAAAATAAATACATTTTTGCGAGAAAAAAAATCATATTATTATATTCAATTTAATATCAACGTTCTGAAAGTTTTTTTTTCTGTGAGTTGTATTTTTTTTTTTAAATAATAAAATAATTTACATAATTATGCAGCGAAGATAATTTATAATTTTGATGTTAGGGTGACGTAAAGTTTGGTTCTAGTGGTTAAAGGTGACATGAATCAAAAAAGGTTGAGAACTACTGCTGTAGGCTATGTAGCGTTCATTTCAATATCTTTCTCTCTAATATAAAAGAAAGTTTATTTCAATATATTAAATATTTTATCAATATTATTTCTTGTTATAGATGGAAATTTTCTGGGTGAAATGGTATACAAAATGCAACAAGCGTATGTGATATGGAGAGGAGCCGGCATGTCGATACAAGGAGTTCGTACCTGTGGCGACTATATGTTCAGTGGCCATACAGTGGCATTAACCATGTTGAACTTTTTCATCACCGAATGTAAATATTTATATTTTAACTAAAAGATTACAATTTATTATTATTGTGTTTATCTGTATTAAATATATATTTATTTTTTTTACAGACACTCCACGCGACATATATTTATTACATACGTTCAGCTGGCTCTTAAACATGTTCGGTATATTTTTTATACTTTCTGGTCATGAACATTACTCCATTGATGTATTCATTGCCTTTTACATTACGTCAAGATTATTTCTATACTACCATACACTAGCTAATAATCAAGCATTGAGCAACAACGTTGATTCCTGTCGAACGCGAATTTGGTTTCCATTGTTTAGTTTCTTTGAATCTTCATGTAGTTGCATGGTACCAAATGAATATGAATCGTTGACGGAAATCGCGGAAAATCTGGCATGTTCAACTTATAACAATTATTTAGTCATTAAATCAGCCATCAAAACTCAGATTTTGCTATTGCGGGCACTACCGTCCAACCAAACAGTACAAATTGGTCCAACTTCTTTAGTTGACGCACGTGCAATTAGGTCAAGAACACCAATTGTTTTGATTAAAAAAAAGGATAAATAATCCAGAATACAAACGTGAACGCACATATTAATTTTTGCCTCGTTATAAATTCAAAAAGTTGATTTTTAGACCGATGCACAGAGTATATACTTATATTTATATTTTATATTGAATTAAAAATAATTATTTAACATTAAATTTTGTGATATAAATGTAATATTTGGAAGACTACTATGAGCCAAATATGATTATATTTTATTATTATTCATTTAGTTATATTCATCATTATATTGTTATCATATTGTTGTGTGGACAACTTCTTGATCACTTCCACTTCCTCAGTAGTATTTAATAATTTTATACTTCTATACATGATTCCTACTACTTCATTTTTTATTTATAAAACAAAAATATTAATGATACTACTAGATATTTTTAAATCTGTTATTTTTTTTAAAAATTTTTATTATTTGTATTAAATTCCTATGAGTAATAATTCCTAATTAGTAGTTATTTTGTTGTATATTTTATGTTAATGAAAATGTTTACTGGTTCTTAGTAGGTACCAAAAATATATTATTTTGCTACATACTCAAAGTTTAGTTATTTTGTTATAAATCAGTCATCAACAATAAATTTATACAAAATGTTATGTACTTTACCAACAAGTAAATATGTATATGTTGTTAAATATTATATACCTACTTGATATACTCGTACTTCAATAATGAATATTTTTTTTATTTTTCTGCTACTTTTCCAATTCAATTGTTAAATTTAATATTATATTTAAGCAATTTGAATAATAAATAAATATATTATTTTCAGTATATTATATTTTAACATTTTATTTTTATTCATTAAGACAATTTTGTTCTTAAAAATTCACTATAAGAATAATGATCCTATAGCATAGAATCAATCAACATTAAACTCCTTCATTCAATATTTTAATCTCAAATTGTATTATATGTCTTAAAAAAAGACAATTTAAGCCTTTATCGCAAATTATTTGTTATATAATATATTACTATTTAATAAAATTTAATATATATTCATATTAAAATTAAAATTAGAGCTCAATTTTCCCTGTCAAATATATTAATTATATTAACTATATCAAATATGAATTTATTAAAAACACATTAACATGTTGACCTTCACTCTCCACTGCTGGTCATTCAATAAGTATTTGTTATATGCCAAGCATATTTTTCAATGTCTTCCAAAGACCAAATTGGTATATACCGAATATTTGAAAAAAATATTTTATATCAAAAGAATTGTAATGATTCCCGCTACGCCACGGTTATTTTAGTGTATTATTGTAGCGCCATATAAAACCAAATTCATTTATGGATGCCGGCAGTCATATGGCATGGTAGTAATGATGAACTATGAGTGTCGGCAGTCACAAAAGTATAACATTTGAAAATTTCAGATGACCTTTGGTGGCCATGTTACATAAAGAAAATAACAAAAAATTACTCATCTTTGTAAATCAAATTATTTGACATATTCTTAGAACTGCGATTCTTCTTTCAACTGTATTTCGATTAAAAATAAAGCACCCTATTCATTCACATATAACATATTTTAATTGTGATATGCCATTAACAACGTTTCAAGTGGTGGGTATGGATCATAATTTGTGGATCAATACAATGTTCATTGTTCACTGTGATTTATAGTTTCATACATTAATCAGTTGTTCCTAATTGTAGTGATTCCTAGATCAACTTCTCTGATAATTTAGTCATGAGCAAAAGAATTTAGCTAGCCTCATAATTGTAATAAATCGAATAGTTGTTGGTTGATTATATACATAAAAAAAAAAGAATATTGTAGAATTAAGGATTAGTAAAGAATACTAGTAACAAAAAAAAAAAAAATGTATTCTATTTTATATTAAATACAGGAAAACTTATAAAAGTGTTTTTTTATCAACACTAGGTATGATAACAAATTCAACAGAAATGTTCCAGTTGAAGTTACTTCAGTTGTTATTATAGTTTATAGTACAGGAAAACTTATAAAAGTGTTTTTTTATCAACACTAGGTATGATAACAAATTCAACAGAAATGTTCCAGTTGAAGTTACTTCAGTTGTTATTATAGTTTATAGTAACTAGTAAGTTGTTGAAAATTATTTCTAATAGTAAAAATATACACAATGTAAACTTAGAATTATTTTTAAAAGCCTTAACAAGCTTATTATCATCATAATTCATAATACAATTTTTATTTGGCGTTGTATATTTGAAATAAAAATGTTATTAGCTTTATTTTTGTTGGGGTAATTAAACAAATTTAGCATCAATCATATGGCATTAACACTCTATACAGAGTAATTAATTGTTAATTACTAATTTGTAGTTTTTAATTTTTATTATACCTAAATAAGTACCAGAATATCCATATTAAGCCAATTTCTCGTGACTTGTATACTTGGCAATAACCTAGGTAAGAAAGTGTTAGTTAAGGTATTTATAACTACAGAAAGCTATGAAGTAATATATACTAAAATAATATTTTTATATTAATAAGTTATTAATATAAGTACAAAAAAAAAAAATGTACTTCAATGCATTTTTATTGTATTATTTAGATTATTATTATATTAAATCCAGATCGATAATCATAATAATTATGATTATAACATTGTTACTAACCAATTTTAAATTCATGTCCTCCAATTTACATTAAATTGATTTAAAAATAAAATTCAGCATATTAATATATTATCAATAGTCTAATATTATTAAATAACTTATTATTTGTTAATTTATTGTTAATAAATTATTTAATTTTTATTGTTTTATTTTTCGTTTACCTTTTTAAAGGAGATACGGCTGTTTAGTATAATTTTTACTTTAATATTATTATATTATTAAATGTTATTATTCATTATATTTACTAAAAAGAATGTTTATCTGTCAATTTATACAAATAATTAAATAATCCAGATTGGTATTTTAATCTGAATTAAGCAGATTGTTAAAACTTTTTTAATTCTAGATCAATCAGAGTAGATTTAAAATTTGAAGTTCAGCACTAAGCAGAATCAACATTGTGATATTACTTATTAGGTTTAGTATTAGAATAAATTAACATGTCATAAAACTTAAGGTTTAGAATATCATCTTTGTTATTATTAAAATTTTAAAGTAAAATGTAAGCATTTTTAAATTGTAATACTTTTTAAAATATTAAATATAAACTTAGATAATGTTCTTAGCTAAAAGTAAGATAATAAGACGTTAATTCATTATAATACATAGTACTATAAAATTGATTCTGCTGGATGTAAGTTGCTATATTGTATAAGAATCAGAAGAACACTAACAGTATACACAGACACCATCTGGTATGTTTAATTTATTTTTTAATTATTTTTTTTATGTTTTTAATAATAGTATCTAAATTAGTTTTCAATCATTAATGATATTAGTGTAAGTATCTTTTTTTTTTTTTTACACAAAAATATACTTAATATAGTATAAATAATTACGTTAATAATAATAAATAATGCTATTATTATGTAATAAAGATTTTTAATGGCAAATTTAGGTTTAAATGTATAATTGTATAACAATTTGCAAGATCAACAGAATTTTTATTTTTAATAAGAGCAAAATCAAGTGTATATCAATAAAATTAGGTGGTTTTAGCACAATTTTTTTTTAATTAAAATATTTAAGTACTACTAATTTATGAATAGCAAATCAAATAAGTAATTATAAATAATAATTGTTTAAAATAAATTGTATTTGAGCAAATAAATTATTTTGGGTAAAGCACACCTAAGAAAATTTTTTTTGTTTAACCGGACGGACTTTTTAACTGAGATATTTTAACAAATTATATAAATTAAATATTTTCATTTTGAATATTATTAACTGTAAATTTTAAGAATTTAATCTAATAAATTTTCAGCCTTTACTATTCATAAGTTTACAAAATATTTATATGAAGCTGATTATTATTATCTATTAATGGAACAGCTGGAATTGTCTTTGTTCCTTATTCTAGTGTGCGATTATATCAATTATTGAATGGTAATGAATCTCAGGTATTATGCCTCAGCGCACAAATTGATACAAATGTATTGGGGTGATGCAAATGTAATACAGGTATGACAGTAGCAACTATTCGATATTCAACTCTTAAATTATTCAATGTAGCATTGATAAGTTGTCGACATATTGGTTTTTGATCTTGGGATACTTTGTAAAATATTCTTAACGAGCAAATAGCATCAGTTGGTGTTGAAGTTGGTTCTCCTCGCAGGAGTCGTTTTAAAGAATAACGGAAAGCTTCCTCTAAACCAATGGCAGATATAGACTCAGTAGATGTCTCTAGTGAATCAGTTATAGCTGATAATGAAGTGCATGATCCTGAAATAAAGTTATGTTTTGTTATATTCCATTATATTCTTTTCTATTGATTAAGTACCTGATGAAATATATGTAACAATTGCAGCCACATTGTTTTCATAGTTCCAACGTCGGCGTATTGACACCCTATAATTGTCAACACAACAACCCGTTTCTTCATCTAAAAAATTATAAAAATAGAATACATAATTTTTCAAAAAAAAATTAAATAAATAACTTGGTAAATGACTTATACTATGTAAAATACACTTACATTCAAATCTAGAATTATGTCTATGTGCCCATAAATGCCATTCTACTATAGCATTTTTTGGTAGCCGTGATACTACTATATAATCTACTATAGCATTATTTGTCCTTTTCTCCCATTCAGTTCTAGCAGCATGAATATATTTGGTATGAGTTACATAACATATGCCCTAATAAAAAAATAATAATAATCAAAACTAAAAATAAATTATATTTGAATTGAATGTAAATTTACTTGAACAACATCTCTAAGTTGTGTATTAGGATCAACTGCTTTAATAATTCTGCTAACATGTCGCAATGATAGTCGACATTGTTGTCTGATTCCACCCTCGACAATATTCAAAGTACCTGGAACTAGAGCTATCTGTCCAGCAACATATATAATATCACCAACCTAAAATTATAAATTAAATATATGATCAATACTTTACATTTTTATAAAATAGCAATATAATCATAACATACAATTATACAAAGTCTATTGAAGTCTAATTCAGCATAAGCCAAACACATTATCATGATAAAATTCAAGAACAATTATGTGTACATGAATTATTAGTACACAACGTAAGCTTTATCATAATACCAATAAGAAGACTCAATTAAAATCAGTCAACTTATAATAAGACAATATTTCAAATTAAAAAATAATAAGTTATAAAAGTTAAAACTTATCTTTTTTAGTAATTTTATATAAATATTATTTAACTTTTAAATATATTCAACAATACTGTCTAGTTATAATCAATTGATAATAAAAATACAAAATTAACACTTATAATAATAATAGTAAAGGATTTAAGTTATTAATTAACTTACTCGAATAGCTTGACTATATGGTCCAATATTAGCAGGTGCCCAATGAGATATACTTTGTACATGCATCGTATGTTTGGATATTGAAGGGAGGTTTGAATTTGAGGATGACTTGGATGGTGGTTTATAAGCGACGACATCTATAAGAATAGGTGTATACTCCGAAAGAGGTATTTCAACACAAACTCTCACAGGGGGACTAATTCTACACATTATTGAAGCATATTGTGCATTCATATTAAGAAACTCAGTCATGTCACGAACATATAAAGTAACAGCAACAACATCGGTTAACTCTAAATTTCTTTCTTGCAATAAATCTATATATAAAAAAAAAAAAAAGAAATATGAATAAGGCTAAATTATAATTTCATAGGTATCTTTTTTTTTAATTTAACTTAACTAAACTGTAATATGATATAAGTATAGATATATACAATATATTATGTTCAATATTTGTTTTTTGTTACAAACTCAAAATATTTTTCAGTTTACTTTATCAATTAAAAACATTACATATTTAAATACCTAAACTAAACTTAAAACAAGCAATTATAACATCATTAAATATTTTAATGTTATATGGTTAATAATTATTTTAATCAATTTTTTTATAGTTAAAATCTTGACATCATGATTTATGTTATCAAGTGATATTGGTAACATAAAACACTACAAACATAATTAAGTTATGTATACAATTACCTCTTAATTTCTCAAGAGCAACTATAACTGGAGATTTATCATCAACCCAATAACCAGTCAATGAATTAATCCAAGTCCATCCATTTGGATAACCAATACAAGATACAGAATCTGTTTCTATAAGTTCTCCAAGACATACTTGACCATCAGTCTGATCAATAATGATGCTATTATTTTCTGAAGCATCATCATCAAAATTGTCACCATCAGTAACAGTACCAAGATCAATTTCCAAATCGTCTAAATCCATCAAATGGGCTAAGGGACTGCGTACACGATAACAAGCCATTCGATCACGAAAACTTTGATTTTCATCAACATTCTTAAAGAAAAAAAAATTAATTACATATTTTACATATTGTTTGAATATTACAGATGCTTTAATCAAAATACCAATTCAAAACTTAAATTTAGAATTTTACCAACCGGTTTTTTTAATAAGCAAAATTTTTTAAAATTTATATATCCCACAGGAGCAATAGTGTCGTTGGTATGCATCACAGTTTCAAATTCTTCACTGAAAAATATCAAAGTAAAATCTCTAATGAAACATCTGTACCATTTATTATATAATCTGTTTAAAATATTTATGATTAAAAAATACATAAATTATTTCATTGACTCAATGAAACAATATATTTTAGGTTATTTATTTTGTGTGGAACATATTTGTGTAATGATATTTAATTATACTAAAAATTGTATAATAATAAGCAGCTATAATACATAATATATCTTTTAATAATTATGATTACTTAAATATTTTTAAATGTATTATAAATAATGATAATATTAGAATAAAGAACTAATATATAAACATATTGTATTATGAATTTATGTATAATGTAGGTAAATATATAATATATTTAGAGATATTATGAGATATTTATGTCACAAAAAAAAAAAAATAATAATAATAATAATAATAAAAAGTAACAAACAATTAAACTGCTTTCAACTAGATAATATGAAATTCACCTATTTTTCTAATTATAGATATTAAAATTAAAATAATTCTTAAGTAAAAACTAATATCAAACAATTCTATGTTGTTTTCTAAAACTAGAATGTTGTCCACTATTACAACATTGATCACTGGAATAGGTATACATGGTAATAAATGTTGTATTTAAATATGTTTGTGATCAAGTGTGTGGATTTATTTGTATACTTACATGATCACCGATTTGGTGAACAAAGGGCAGTCTAGAGTGAATGTTTCGTATTCTCCACCTTCGCCACATATATTTAAGCCATATTTTTCATTCTGGAAACCAACACAAAAGTCAAGGAGAAAACGGGAAGAACCCCACTGCATCTCCACTGTGTCAGATATGTATTATACTCAATAAAAAGTAATATAATAAACACCTACTCGTATCCCATATTAATATTGCAACAGAAAAGAAGTCACCACCAAATGTAAAGTATATAATAAGTTATTTAATTAACTTTTTTTTTTTTCAAAAAATTATTATTAAAAAGGTAATCCTTAATAAATTATTAATAATCAAACTACTAAATTCCTATTGCTATACCTAATCTAGAAATAAATTATAGTATCACTTGCATAATGTGTATCAAACTTATTGTAAGGAAATTAAAAAATTGCCACTAATTAGGCATACAGAGACTAACATTCCCTAAAAAATATTTTTTTGAAATGCATTTCTAGAATCTCCGTTATTGGAGTAGCATGTTAGTCGTGCAAAAATGAAAAAATGAATATATATATGTAATCGCACATACGTATATATATCTAATTACAAATATATAGATATAATAAATATTCCTCATTACCATTTTAACTAAATGTGGCATTAGCTTATCAATTCGCAATCCCAAATGTTTTGTAGGATCTAATCCAAGTGCTGCTACTTTTATAACAATTGCTTCAATATTGCAATCAATCATTTCCTGTAGCAGTTCTTTTTGATCACGACGCCACAAATATGACAGTGAGCAAATACCTAATCTTGAACACCTATAATCATAAAATATTTTTTACAATTAAACAAAATCTCTTTGAAGTAGTATTGTATTTATCAGTCAACTTACACATCTTCAACACGCAAACGCTGATAATCAGAAAGTATAGCACCCACAGCTACAGCATCAAATTCAATTTGTGTCTAAATTAAAGAATAATTTACTAAGAAAATGATCAATATTTAATATTACCTAATACTAATAGAATAGACAAATACTTTAATATTAGCAAGGAGATCAAACAAATCTTCAACTTCATCCTCAGGAGTATGAGTATAAATTTTTTCTTGTTGCAATGCAACTCCATTTGTTCGTTGCCTGAACAATGGAAGTCCCATTGCTTCTGCATATAATTCGACTGCTTGGTGGCCAACACTTTGATACATATAGCTATCCAATTCATCTATCATTGTTGCAAATTATTTTAATTATTAAAAAACGTAAGTGTTTAAAATGTATAAAATATACATTTGTCACAGGTATTTCACACAATTTAAGACTCAAATAACACAACTTACCTTTACTCTGTGGTTTTAGGTTTGCCAATGCAACTATGTCATGGCCTGCTGCTATACACTGCATCATGTTATAACAGCTATCCTTACCGCCGCTGATCAATGCTACTACTCTCATTATTGTACCTAAATAAAAATAATTTGTTTGTACACGAGGTAAAAATGTACTTATACAATCACCTAACTAACTAAATATTACGATCACCTTTGATATTTGTTTATATTTTATTTTTAATAGGTCAGTGCAAAGTGGTATATGTTCACAGCATCCAAAGAAAAACGTTGGGTGTCATTTCGGTTGGTTTTTCATTGATAATTTTTGACAAATTTTCAGACTTAATGAGGACCATACATGTTAAGTTAAACTAACCAAATCGGACAAATTTGGCAAACAAAATTTCGTCAAGTACATTTTCGTTCTAAAAAAAATTTTTGGCTGGGCTGTTATCAATTACTGTAAACCCTGATTTTTATCAAGTCTAGTGACGCCAGTGACGGGAAAAGGAATTTTGTATCCCGCTATTTGGTTACCTTTAAACTTGTCCGTTTTTTCGGCGCCCGCTGGCGGCAGGCCACAGATGTCAGATAAAACCACAGATTACAGTCTACAGAATATAATAAAACTATTGCCTATTGGCTATAGCCGTGCGGCGTGCGCCTGTTCGAACGATTCGTTCACTGTTCACCATCTACTTGTCTAATTTAAGTCTGACTTCTAAGTTCTATTTCTATTTATGCTTTCTACTAGTCTACTGTCTAATACTCAACTGTTCTAGTGTCTACTCTGTATAGTGTATTGTGGTTTGTGACTTATAAGTCTGTGTTGAGTCTTGGACGTTGGTACGTCTTGAATCCTGACACCAATACCTATAAGACGTAAGTAATATTAAAACAACCTAACTGTATCAATATCATATTGGAAGTATGTACAATGTAACCACGCTACTTTGCACAATTACATAATATAAAATTGTGAATGTTAATAGTACACAAAAAACAAAATTACTCAATATCATCCATTATCCCGCTAAAACCGCCATAATTTTTAATTGTTGATTGTTTAAATGTTTGATACTCGACTGCCGATTTATAGTGTTTAATGCTTATGTGTCAGTCGCTGACTTCTAAATGATATTGTTGACGGGTTCTTTTAAATCACGTTGTAGTTAATTGTGTTTACTGTTCTTGGTCTTGAATAAGTAGGTTTTCCAATATCATCCAATAACTTAAAGTTTAAAAGTACCTACCTTTTGGCTTTGACTAAATAAAAAATTGTGCATAAAATAATACCTACTCATTTTTAGTTTTCACTCAATGCTTATTACTTATTATTATGCACATCGAACACTTAACATTTAGATGATCTGTTAATTTTTATGATGACTATTTTAAAAGTAGATTATAATTTATATTACATATTATATCATTTATTGAGAGTATTCATATACATATGTATACTTGATATGATCTTCCTTTCTGTTAATTGTCAATTATACCCATTTTCATGAATTTGTGTTTTAATTTAGATTTTCGTTTAGTATAATATATTATCACATATTATTATACTTGTTATAGGTGTACAACATATTACCTATGTCATATTTATAATTTTATAAGTATAAATTTCCATTAAAATGAGACTTTCATTTTCTGAGGTATCATCTTATGCTTTGAAACTATTATTTTAACTACCACTCTAATAATTATTATTTTAGTTCAGTTGTAAAAAAAATATTTTATGAGTATCATAATAAATACTTCCGAGTATCTATTGTTTTATTAATGGAATATTAAAAATACAAAATACAATCAACAATTTTATAAAAATTCCTTGATTCTACTAATTTTTGAAATAGTTATTGTAATTGTTATTATTTCAATTACTTCTACTTCTATCTCATGATTCATATTTACAAGGTGTGTTCAATAAATACCCAGACAAAATTTATTACAGAAAAACCGTTTATGTTATCGATAATGTTGTTATATCAAAATAAACTAGAGATAATGACCATTATTTCAGTATATAATAATAATCATTATCTCAAATGAGTCATTGACAATACGTGTTCAAAGTTGTCGTTTTGTATAAAATCGCGATTTTACGATGGATTATATTACGGAGCAACGCGCGTGTATTAAATTTTGTTTCAAAATTGGTAAAAATGCTACGGAAACTTTTGAACTGATTAAATTGGCTTTTGGAAATGTTTCACTAAGCCATTGTGTAACTTTTGACTGGTTCAAACGGCTTAAAGATATCCATTGAAGATCATCATCGTCCTGGGCGTCCATCATCATTAAAAACAAATGATACCATTGATCTTATTCGAAACAAAATTAGAAATGACCGAAGATTAACTGTTAGAGAAGTAGCCAATAAGTTGGTATATCAATTGGCACTTGTCATTCAATTTTATCAGATGAATTGGGTATGAAAAGAGTGTCCGCTAAATTAGTACCAAAATTGTTAACGGAGGAACAAATGTAACATCGCATTGAAGTGTGTTTAGAACTAAAAAATCGGGTTTCTAATGACCCAAATTTTATAAAATTAATTATTACGGGTGATGAAACATGGGTGTATGGATATGATCCCAAAACCAAAGTGCTATCATTGCAATGGAAGCTGCAAATTCAACCTCGTCCAAAAAAATGTCGTCAGGTCCGATCAAACATCAAAGCAATGCTCATTGTTTTTTTGATTTTTTTGGTTTAGTTCATTATGAGTTTGTGCCTACGAGTCAGACAATAAATAAAGTGTTCTATAAACCAGTATTAGAAAGATTAAGAGAGAAAGTACGCTGTAAAAGACCAAAAGTGTGGAAATCAAAGTCATGGTTTTTGCACCATGACAATGCACCAGTGCATTCAGCACTTTCCATACGTGAATTTTTGGCATCTAAAAATTTACCAGTGGTACCTTACCCACCATATTCACCTGACTTAGCTCCGTGTGATTTTTTTTATTTCCGTGACTAAAAAGTACCCTCAAAGGCCATAGTTTTGAAGACGTTAACGAAACTATCCATAATGTGACACAAGAGCTAAAAGCTATAACTATGGAGGAAATTCAAAGGTGTTTCAAAAAGTGGCAAGACCGTTGGGAGCATTGTGTTAAAGCTAAAGGACACTATTTTGAAGGTGATCCATTTAAATAGTTTGTAAGTTTTAAATATAATTTTTAATAAAATTTTGTCTGTATATTTATTGAACACACTTCCTATGTTTTAACTACATTTAATGAACATAATTTATACAATTTAAAAATGCATAAAATCTAATAGAGTAATAATTAACTATTATTGGCTTTGTAGTTTCACTAGTTTCAACATCAGAAATTGCCTCGGAGTTAGTGGCTCTGGATAAATAATTTATATCCATCCCTCCTTTTCCAAAAAGCTAAATAGGCCACTAAAAATATATAGTTTATGTTTAACAGAGTTTAAGATATGGTAAATCTACTAACATTGTTTAATTTGTATTGGACAACTCTTTGTGTGGGATTAGCTAGTTATTAATATTCAATTTTATCTAATATTTATAAATAATTTTTTTTATTATTATTATTTTAGAATGGAACCTTCTAGTGATATTAGTATTGAAAGCGTTGAAGAAAATGTCCTAAAATCTTCATTAAATCGTGTTAGAAAACGAAAAAAGCAACTTTATTCTGATTTAAAACAGCTATTGGAATTTTACCTAAGTGATGCTAATTTAAGAAAAGATAGATTTTTTGGAAATCTAATGCAAACTAGTCAATGTAAGTTGTATAGTTGTATTGTTGTGTAATAACTTTAGAGTGTATAAATAGGTACAAACAAAGAAAAAAAGGTAAGCAAGTGGTAAGCGCTTTGCTGCATATTAAGTATTAAGTAAGTCACTATTATGGATGTATAAAATTCAATTCAATGATATATCATTGTGTACAAAAAAACGATCCTAAACAGATGTGTAGTGTGTAGTGTGAACTGTACATAAGTATAATTATATCAGATTAAAAAAATTTAAAAATAAATAGTGTAAGTTTTATATTCTGTTCTGTAAGAAAACATGCTATAGTCTTACTGTAGACATTTCTTTTACACATCCCCTTTCTAAACCCTTCCATTATTAAGTAGGATTGCAAGGTGTTTTTTGCGAGAATGCGTAGAACCTCTGCGTTCTTTTACTGGATATACACTAATAAATTGTTACTCAGTATTTAGCTAACTTGATGTTTTATTGAATTTATGTAAAATATCCTTAAAATTATAGTTAGGTTGACACTTGTATATTTAACATAAATAATCATTAATCACTTAAATGAATCATTTTATTTTTATAGGTATAAGTATAAACACATTTTTGAACTGTAATAAAATAAAGAGTTTAACTCAAAATCCAGAAGATATAATTAAGGCTTTAGAAAACTCTAATGTTCTATCTGTTAGCGACTGTAAAACCAAAATTTATAGAATTAAGCCTATTGAAGACAAAACACCAGAGGATATTGAACGCTGTACAATATATGTGGTTAGTTTTATTTATAAATATGTTTTTGTAATGTTGCATATTATTATTTAAGGAAAAATCTTCTATAAAATAAAAATGCTTTCATATTAATAGTTGATGATTATTCTGATAGGCTTTAACATTTCATAATCATCAAAGTAATGGCTTTTTATATTGCAAAATAATCTTCATTTAATTATTAATTGATACACAATATTGTATTATAAATTTATAAAGGTTATTAAAAAAAAAAAATATATATATATATATATTCATATATTTTATATATTTTTTTATCATAAATATTTATCATTGTGCATAAATTAAATATTTTCTAGATTGATAAAAATAATAAGAATATTATTATATGTTATAGGAACAATTGCCACCTAAAGCAGATCATGATTGGATTAAATCAATGTTTGAAAAATATGGAAATGTAGCTTATATTTCATTGCCTAAATTTAAAAGTGGAATAATTAAAAGATTTGCATTTATTGAATTTGACAATGAAGAATCTGCTGTAAAAGTTTTAGAGGTAAAATTTAACTTAAAATGTAATATATAATACTTACATGGACTTAGGTTAAATAAATATTTTAATGTGGTAGAATAAATTTACTATTTTGGTTGGGGATGAAGTGACCAAGTGAACAAAGCATTTCAAAACTGCCCACTGATTATATCTTTCTTTAGGCAAGCAGCTGTCTAGAAAAGAGATTATCATCCACGAATCTGGCATAGGCAGAAATCTACCGGTGTTCACATTTAAATTACTTAATTAGTCCATTCCAAAAAAAAAAAAGAATATAACATAGTCATTCTTACCTTTTACCACATAGTGGGGAAAAATTGGATTATGAGCACAGATATATGCAATAACTTAATAGCCTTCTTATGCTGGCAGCCATGTACAACTTGAACAATGTTTACTAATAATGGTATGCCAGTATATGAAATATTATATAATATAGAATTCATGAATTCACGATGCATGATATCAAAACAATTAAAAAATGATAAGAATTTATAAACATTGTCTAGGTGACAATATGGTGTTGGGCATCATAATTCGATAATATTGTTAATTATGGAATAGCCTATCTAGTTATTATAATCTGTGGTTGTGAGTGATATGCAAACTGGACTATTCTTATTTGAAATATACAGAGAAATTATGTTATCAAACAATAATTAATACTTCAAAATGTATTAAGTTTTTAAAAATATTTGACTGAACATTATGTAAAAAATATTTACAAAAGCTTTTATAGATTTTGAAATAACGGGTAATGTTTGATAAAGAATCACCCTTTAGGATATTCAAGCCTACTCTTAGTGAATATCTTAAAAGTCAGCAATTAGTTTATATTTAGTATACTCCATACAGAAGCGAAAAAGAAACTTCTTCTAGTAATTAAATCCATAACATATTCTTAATGCCATGTCTCTGAGGTATTTAAATCATTGTTGAAAAATATATTATTATGTACTCATTTTATTAAAAATGTCTACAATGTTATAAAAAATAAGTGATTTCACATTTCTAAAACATACTGTAAGTATCCCAATAGAAATGCTCATTCGTTGTAATTGTCTTACTATTTATGACCAAGTGGGTGTATGAATTTAGAAATAATGTTAACAAAACAAAAATATGTGGTTTTAGGAGTACAAAAAATTACACGCAGTATCCAAAATCCTTCCAGAAGAACTACAAAGTATAATTACATTCAAAGAAGATGAAGATAAAAATGTCATAGATGAAAGTACGAACGATGATAAATTGTTGAAAAAAAGAAAACATTCTATAAGTATTGAAGATGTTGAAGGCGTTGAAAAGAAAATAAAGAAAGAAACACTACAAGTTAGTTGTTCTGGAATTAAAAACAATAAAAAAAAAAAGAAGAAAGACAAAAATAAAAAAAGTGATTTGGATGATGAACAAAAAAATTCTTCTTTTGAAATTAGTGACAGTGAAAATAACCAAAAAGCTTTAACTGAAAATATTGATACCAGTACTTCAAAGCTAGCAGAAGCAATCACAAGTGATGATGATAAAAAAGATATAAGTACTGAGCAAAACAATACTGAATCAATTATTAAAAAAAAAAGAAAACGTAATAAAGGAAAAAAAGTGAAATTAGAAACTAATTTAACTTCACCTGTGTTAAGAATAATGTCAAAGTAAGTTAATTTTTATTTTTTAACAGATTTTCATACAAACATTATTTATTGTTGTTGTTTTTTAGAACAGAATGGAGGAAACTTAGAAATCAATTTTTGAATATGCAACGACAAAAAATGTCTTTATTAAAAGCTCAGTTACGCCGTCCTAAATATAATGCAAACTACTGTGAAAATACTGATAAAAATAATGAGGCAATTAAAAATGTTGAAAATGTAAATGTAGATTTACCAAAAAATAACGATATACGTGTTAAGTATGAACCTGGTGTAATATTGAAAATTGAATTTGCAAATCCAATTGAATCTGATAAAATATTCAAAGTATGATATTTATTATATTTTATAATACTACATGATTCTATTGTTGCACAAAACTCATTATTTCAAATAGAAATTATGTGAAAAAATATTTAAAATAATGTGTGATGTTTTATAAAAGAATCACCCTGTGTATCTACCATCTAAGAAATTTTACAATATCTATATTTTTACTTTTTAAATTTAATTTTAGATTTAAAATGAAATAATTATATTATATCATATCCATTGTTAATTTTAAAAATTATTCACTTCATTGGGTAAAACATATTTAATTACTGAATTCCAATTATTTTTTTTTTACATTTGCAATAGAACCCTACTCGTTTGCCCTCGACTGATCTGCTACTCAGTTGATCCTAACATAGTATAAACTATAAATACTTCAAAAACACATTTGAATTTTTTAAACTAACCTTTCATTACAAATTTATAATTCTTATAGCTGAACTTAGTTTTTTTTAGAAAAGATTGATTCATTTGAATTATATAATAATTAGATATTTATTTATGATACATTGTAGGTTTATAGAGATTTCCCAATAACTCCTATTGTTATTTGTATTTGAAGTTTCTATAACATATTTTATAATACATATTATATTTCTTTATTCTTGATTGTCTAAAATTTATCTTTCTTTTTTTATTATTTATTTTAAGACTGAAGCAAAAGCTGATTCCAGAGTCAAGTTTGTCGATGTTGTACACAATTCTGAAGCTTATGTAAGATGTGATTGTCAAGAAACTGCTATAGATATAGCAGAAGAAAATCGATGGCCACAAACCAGATTATTAAAAGGTTAATATTTACTAATTACTTAATATTTTAATTATAAAAACTAATATGATTTTCATGATAGGTGAAGAAGAAAAACTTTATTGGGATAAAATTTTACGAGATAGAGAAATGAAATGTGTTAAACAGAAGGAAACTAAAAAGCCACGCGGTCGTGAAAAGCTTATTAAAAAAGCAGAGAAAAGATTAGCTCAACATGTTACTTTTAACGAAGAGGATAATGAATAAATATAGATATTAATTATTATTTATTGTATTTATTAAACTCCTTTTTAATTTTCTCCAGAACTATGTTTTATTTTTGATATGTATAGTTTTAATTTTTTTAGAAAAAATGTTTCAATATTGAAAATGATTTTTGAAAAAAAAAAAATTCAAATTATTGCATAATTATTATAGTTAAAGGTTTGAAATTGTATTACAAGGCATCTGATAAGTTGTACTGTTACCTTTTATCCATATTAAGTTTGTACAACCATTTGGAGTTCAAACTTTAAAAAATTGCAATTAAAATCCAGAGTAACAATATTTGTAATTTCTAAAATATTCCTTGTAGAAACTTGAAGAGAATCTTCAGTGTATGGATTGAAGGTGCAAATAATCAAACAATGATTAAAATTATACAATGAGCATAAATTTAATTGTTTTACATAATATTAAAGATCAAACTAATATATGTACAACATATAAGAATAAAATGATAAAATAAAATAGTTATTGTTACAATTAGATTATCAGTAGCTTTGATGGTCTCGGGACCGGCTCGAGTGTTTAAACACACCTAAGCAAACTTGAGTTTTGCCGGGGCTTACATAATATATCAAACATTTTTTTTTTTATCTATAATACAAAAATATTAAATGCCGCCCTAGGCGTGGGCCTATGTCACCTACCCTTTGAGCCGGGCCTGGATTGTCTACAAAATCAGACTCAAGCGTCCGAATTATTGAAGGTTTTTAAGAGTAAGTATCAACTCAAATGACTAAAATATTGTATTGTATCACAATTATATATATTAAGTTAAGAAAATTATACTTGAGAATTCTGAAAGACTTACCAAAATGCTGTTCAGGTTACTTCGTTCATCACACTATCGAAGGCCTGGATAATCGAAGATCTACTGTTTATGTATGTATTTAAAATAATCTTAAATTTCATAATAAGTAATTAATCTAGAATTATCAAATACATTTTTACTAAAATATTAAAGTGGGGATAAACCATGCTCTACTTCAGTACTATACATTATACAACTATCTTAAATTTTAATTTTCTATTCATAGTCAATAGATAATAAAATGACCAAAATAGTTTAAACTAAAATGTTTTCTTTAAAAGTTAATAGTTATATAAAGAAACTTACCTAGGGTTATTGTGACTTACTCAATGACTAAGTATATAAGTAAATAACTAACATCTATTACATAATCAAAAGACTTCCAATATTTTGAATTTTTCTTAGACATTGGGTAAAATTAATAAATCACAAGGGAAATATATTTATTGATACAATACCAGTTTTTTAAAAAACTGAAATTTTTATTTCTATTATAATTCAGATAATAATAACTAAATATTTTTGAACTTCTCTGTTTTTAAAAAATATATGTATATAATATGGAAATGGGACTTTTCGACGCTGTCGTATCGGCGATATTTTCAGCGATTATGACAAAATACACATTATATTTAAAATTATATTTAGTACAAAATATGTGTAATAATAAAAAATATATTAAGTTATTTTAATAAGTACTTTGTACTAAATTTATAAAATGCAAGTTCAACGACATTCAAGGCCATAAAAATAGTATAATAGTGTATGGTAATAATTAGGGCTGGAATTTTTGTATAATATAACTTATATAGACAAATATTTACATATAAAATAATAAAGATTAAAAAATTATTTAGGTACATTAGTAAAAAAATAATAATATAGTCAATTAATGTTAATTAATGTTTATACAATCATTATGGTAAAAGTTTGATAATCTCTAAATTATTTAATGAAGTATGCACACTTGATGGACAAATATCTTCTTCGATATCTCCAAAACTTAACTTAACTATTTGCACTTTTTTTTTTCTGGTTGAATCGACGACCGAGAGGGGACCGCTTTCGCATTACTTTCTCCCGGCCGCATATGCACTTATCAAAAATGTACATAGTCATAGTGTCTTAAAATTTCACAATTACGCTTTGATTCAATCAATGCCATTTTTACTGCATGTTGCACGACACAACACTGCACACTGTTTTACACTTCACGTCTTCACATATCAGTGTTAAAACTTATTTTATTATATTATCTAGGCCTTTCCGATCAAATTATTACTGTTATATTTATTATACCTATTGGGTATCATTTATTAATATTTTTATTACACCATACATATTATATACAATAAACATAGGTACAAGTTATCTTTGATAACAATTTTATCGTAGCTAGTAGTAATAGTAATCAATTAGTACATCCCAGAACTAAACCACTAATAAATACTAAGTAACAATACTAGAAAAATAAAATATAAAATTTTTTTCTCATTTTTTTATTTTTAGTTATAATTAATATAATTTAAATGCATTTTTATAGTGCAATTTTTAATTTTTTTTTATACTAAAAATAATTTTCATTATAATATGTATTATGTCATTATCGCCAAAACGGCAGCGCCAAAAATTCCTAGACCCATATAATATTGAATGTTCTTTTTGTTTTATACTGTGATATGGAAGTAACACTAGTACTGAGTACTTCTAAAATTGTTTAGGTATATTATTGAAATTCTGTTCCATATATATATTTTTTTTTCAGCACTTAATTTATAATATATTGATTTTTCACATATATAAGGTAGATTTTTTATCAAGAAGAAATAAAGTAATATATTTAAACCACATAAAATTTTTTAAATATTTTATTTAAATTAAATTATTAATACACATAGTAATATGCAATTATTTAAGAATACAATAAGAATACATAATTTAAATTAACATAATAAAATGGTCTTTTAAAAAAGTCTACGATATTAAGACTCTTTTATCAACTATAAATTGCGTTATTCTTTTTTTTAAATTTAGCTTGCACACTTGGCCCCCCCCTCGACAATTTTTTAAAAAATCTTGGATGTTTTAAGATTAGTAAAACAAATTAAATTCCCTTTAATTGGGTTCAAATTATATTATTTATTTTTGCTATCAGAAAATTACCCCCAAAAAGTTAAACGCAATTTTATAGTATACTTTTATTGACCAACAATAATAAAATTCAATATATTTTTAATATTATAACTATCATTACTTAATCGAATAATGTCATTATAACTAGATGCCTTAAGATAAAATTAATTTGTAATTAATGTAAAAATTCAAAAAAAATTAAAAAAAAAAATTATTAAAAATTCACTTATATAAAAACAAAACATAATGGCATAAAATATAAGGATAATTGTATAATAAAAGAAAATAATTAATTGTTTTATTGAATATAAATGAACTGCCTGTAAAAATATAAGAGGTACATTAAATAATAAATCACTTATTTCATATCTGAACTTTAAATTACTGAAATAATAAATTAATAAATGTACTCAAATCAACACAAAGTACAGATAACAGAATATAATTTAGTAATTGACAATTAATTTAACATTTTTATGTTACTTTTATAATTGTATTGTTGTAACTTTTATTAAATATTTATTTATTTAGTTATAAAATTTTATTTTATTTTAAGTGTTTTGATTCAGATAAAAAAAAATTGTCTTACATATTTATGCATAATAAGGTTGAACTCCATTATTCATGACTTCCATTGTTTTATTGCATAAATAAGAGAAGGTCTGTAACTTTTTAGGTCCTACCATTTTTGTTATATTATGGAAAAGATCAAAAGGATCTTGTACTGCAAGACCTTCACCATGAAAATAATCTTTTAATTTTGTACGCCAGTCATTAGGTCTACCAATTTTTTTTTTGTTAAAACCTAATAATTCTGGATTTGTTATTGGAATATCATAAAATTTGTCTTTAGATATAGCCTGTCCAATAGCTGGACAAAGAACAAATTGTTTAAGTCTGTTAGAGTCTGAATAAAATTTAAAAAATCCTAATAATAAGTCCCAACAAGCAATTTCTGGTACCTTCCATATTTGTTTAGCTTTTTCTAGAGTGCAAAAGGTACAGTCCCAATCTAAAAAAAAAAAAATGTCAATCCATTATGAATATAAAATATAAATATCATAATTGAAGTTTATTTAATAATATTAAATTGTAATTTTAATACAAGTACAATCATCAGTATCATCTATAACAACGATCAGAAAACTATGAAATAATGTTACTCATTTTTAGTTATCTAATACTAATAGTAACTAATAGGAAAATCTTTACTCTCTTTTTAGTTCACTATTTTTTTTTTGTAAAAATATTGTTCAAAATAACATCCAAGCACACTTATTTATTTCATAAATTACTGGTAAAAATTTTATATTTATAAAACATCATTGTGGTGCTTTTAATTTTTCTATAACAAAAAGATTCTTTTTTGATGTTTTGATCATATAAGCACACAAGTTTGATAAACCTTGTTTTTAACATTTTTATTTCAGAACAAGTTTTTTGTTTAAAATTTAGAGTTTTATCAGTTAGCATTTTAAAAAGTAACACTATCTCATAGCAATTATAAATGTCAGCATCATCATATTCTTCACACTATTTTGAATAACTGTATCCATCCATTTGGTGATTTCTTCAATACTTAATATATTAACTGATTCTCCATTAACTTTAGAAAAAGTTGTTGTATTGTTTGCTTTCTCTTGTAGAATCGATGTATTAATCGGTATATTAAAACATTGTTGCATTTTAAACTATTTTAATAAAGCATTGACAATGTCTTCATTATCACTACCACAAATTCAGTTTTTTAACGCTATATACTTCACATTCAAATTCTCGTTTTGTTTTATCCCGACTTTTTCATATTGTAGATATTGTTGCGTCCCGACCGGTTAATATATACATCAGCACGGGAATGAATACATTTTAAAATATTTATTAAAATAGTAACTTGCACAAATACAATAATATAAGCTTTAAATTAAATACAAGTTTTGAACAATATTAGAAGTTTAGCAGTCGTTATAGAGGATACCAGTTGTGTATACAGTTGCCTGATTTTTAAGTTGTATTAGGCTAATTTCACATGGACGCATATCATATGCACGCATTTTTAGTTTTCATTGGTTAAGTTCATATGCGCCATATCGGCGAGCAAAATGAGCAACCATCAGAGTGGCGCATATGAACTTGATCAATGTAAACTAAAAACGCGCGCGTATGATTTGTGTCCATGTGAAACGGGCTTTAGTCAATATTATTGTTATGACCAGTGTTGTAACAACCAGTTATATTTAGTACATACGGAATTTTTCCAGAAACATTAAATTTATGTTGTTATACCCTTTATATTGTTACAACCCTGTCATTTAAAATGGTTATGACTGTATATATAATTTTATAAAACTAATTAATAAAAAAAAAAATGATATACCTTCTATGAACATAACATCTGATCTAGATGTACCTTTTGAATAATCAGCATGTTCTCTGAGTAACATTAATGGAGGTACTACTTGAATAGTCATCAAGTAAAAAAGAACCAACCATGCTAAAGCATAACTGGTAAACATACTTTGATTTTTCATTTCATTTTGTAATGCCCAACGTTTAACAACTGCACAGACAATCCAGTGAACACGTTCATCCAACGCTAGATACAATCTGAATTGTTGAATAAAATGTAATTAAGTTATTTTATCAATTAATTTAATGGTTAATTATAAATAATTTACCTGACGAGTTTAGTGTTATGTGTACTAAGGCCACTTTTAAAAGATAAATCACAATATAGACCGGAAGGGACATGAAAAAATTTGACAATAGGAACACGTGCTCCAGTTATTGTTTGTATATGTTTATATTCATTATTTTGAGATCGAAATACTTTTCCAAAATAACGTACTAGATCCTCTTGAGCACTTATATCATTACTTAATTCTCCACCGAAAGTGTCAGCTTGAATTAAAAAATAAAAATAAGACTTTTTTACTTAAAAATGTACAACAAATTAAATTAACTGATAACAGCATTAATTCATAGCTTAAAAATAAAAATAAATAAAAATTTATTCGGGATACTTTGAAAATAATACAGAAGTAGTAAACAATAATATAGAACAAAACAAACAAAAAAATTATTTTATAATTATATTTATTTATAGTAGTATATAAATATATTTTAGTTTATAAATTTATATCATTGTAAATGAAAAAAAGCGGGCAAGTGGGTACCGCTGTGCTGTACATTAGGTGTCATGTGGATCACTATTATACATTATAG